>JAFEMH010000024.1:322500-457500 GCA_022495995.1 Adenophora triphylla var. japonica
ATTTAATGGTGAGATGTTGCTTGTGCTAATTCATGTAAATACTTGTGTGTCCTTGCCACCTTTTATATTTAAATGTTTTTCACCAAAATTATCTTCTTGGATAATGATTCATGTGAATATTTGTATTTCTTCATTATTATAATAATTAATAAAAATAATTAATAATAATAATAATTTAAACTATAAAATAATATTATGCCTAATATCAATAATAATAATATTTATTATCAATAATATTTATTAATGAATTATTAATTATATAATTGATTAATTAATTAAAAAAATATTTAGTTAATTTTATATTTTTTTTTATTACTGAAATTTACAAAAAGTTATCTAAAATATTTACATGCTTTTATTTGATTTATCCAAAATTTTAGTTAAAGTAGTATGTCTAATATCAATTTTTTTAAATAATTTTCTTAAAATAATTTTTTTGAAAAAAACTTTCTTACTAAAAAAAGTCTAAAACATTTATCTCTATTCAAAAAAAAAATTAAAAAAAATACTAATAGTGAAGGATATTGTCTGTCCCTCATTTATTTAGTTAATTTCTAACTTATTTTATATAATTTTTTAAAAAAACTTCCTTACCAAAAAAAGTCTAAAATATTTATCTCAGTTCAAAAATAAATTTAAAAAAAAATATAGGGTATAGGGCATACCCTATAGGGTATAGGGTATACCCTATACTCTATATGGTATAGGGTATAGGGTATAGGGTATACCCTATATAGGGTATACCCTATACCCTATACCCTATAGAGTATACCCTATAGGATATAGGGTATACCCTATACCCTATAGGGTATACCCTATACCCTATAGGATATACCATATACCCTACAAGGTATAGGATATACACTATACCCTATATGGTATAGGGTATAGGGTATACCCTATACCATATACCCTATACCCTATAGGGGTATACCCTGTAGGGTATAGGGTATACCCTATACTCTATATGGTATAGGGTTTAGGGTATACCCTATTCCCTATAGGGTATACTCTATATGGTATAGGGTATACCCTATTCCCTATAGGGTATACCCTATAGGTATACCCTATAGGGTATACCCTATAGGGAATAGGGTATACCCTATAGGGTATAGGGTATACCCTATAGGGTATATGGTATATGATATATGGTATAGGGTATAGGGTATACCTTATATCATATACCCTATAGGTATACCCTATAGGGTATAGGGTATACCCTATAGGGTATAGGGTATACCCTATAGGGTATGGGGTATAAAAGTTATATAAAAAAAGTTAGAAAAAAAATAAACAAATGAAAGTATAATAAAGAAATCAGAGACGGGTAAAATTCTTTAATTTTTATTTATAAATGTATAGTTTTTTTTTTTTAATTTTTATGAATATAAATAAATATTTTGGACATTTTTTTAGTATTGAAGTTTTATACACCATATATACTCAATATACAATATACCATTCATATACCCTATATACTATATTCCAAATAAAATATGAATTCAAATAATTTTATACTTTATAAAATTAATATTTGATATTCACTCTTCAAAAGATATATATTCATTTTAAAAATATAAATTATAATTAAATAATATTATTAACTTAATAACATTTTAAGAATGTCACATATTTTTATCATATTTAGCCTTACTTCATTTATATTTGAGGTAAACTTAACAATTAGGTATTAATAAACATGCATTAGACTGTATATATAAAAAAAAAAATCCGTCGCTAATCCCTCACTAATCCGTCGCTAAATGAAAATGAAATAATTTTTTTTTTATTTTTCAATTCTATAGCGACGACAAACATTCGTCGGTAAATTTTTTTACAATCCGTCGTTAATCCGTCACTAAATGAAAATGAAATAATATTTTTTTATTTTTTTAATTCTATAGCGACGAAATACATCCGTCGGTAAAAAAAATTTGCAATCCGTCACTAATCCGTCGGTAAACCGTCGGTAAAAAAGGCGCAATTTTTTGACGCCACTTTTACGACGAAATAGTGAGGGAATATTTTCCGTCGTTAAATCCATCTGTAAAGTTGTCGTTTTCAGCTTTATTTTTTTTTTATTTTTTATCCCTCACTATTCCCTCGCTAATCCGTCGCTATTAGCGACGAAATTGTGTCCGTCGCTAAAATTCGTCGCTAAATGACAGTTTTCTTGTAGTGGATAAAAACGTGAAAATTTAGTTGTCCATTTAATTATGTTGGTCCTTTATATCACGGGTCTTTCCAACTGATTTGGAATGACTACAACGTATTATAATACTATAATAAGTTCGTGTTTGAGGATACGTTTTTTTTTTTTTTTTTTTTTTTTTTTTTTAAGGGCAAAATGGGAAAGGAACAAATGTATGAGGGCAAAATGAGAAATTTAGCACATGATATCGTTCATAGTCTTTGTAAATAGTGGAGGTGTGATTTATACTATAGATTGTCGTGGTGCAGTGAATTAGTAGAAGAAATGAATATTTAATTAGTTTATATTATTCATTTGGACCAATAGATTGTAGGAAAATGTACCAGCAGCAGGCACTTGTGCTGGAGTCGGTCTCTGTAGAAACGCATTTTTTCATAACTTATGAAGAAACGTGTTCTGGATATTCAGAAGCTTTGGAATGAATATCCAGAAAAAAAGATTTGGGGCCAAGGCCAAATTCTAAATTTCTGGATATCACTTTCATAAGGTTCTGGATATCCAAAACATTGAATATTGATATCGAGAAGCCTTGGGACGGATATCCAGAAAAAAAAAAGATTTGAAGCCAAATCCAAGGCCAAGACCAAATTTATGATTCTGGATATCACTTTCATAAGGTTCTGGATATCCAGAATATTGAATAGTGATATCCAGAAGCTTTGGAACGGATATCCAGAAAAAAAGATTTGGGGCAAAGGCCAAGGCCAAGGCCAAATTTCTGATTATGGATATCACTTTCATAAGGTTCTGGATATCCAGAAGCCTTGGGACGGATATCCAGAAACTTACAAAATGATATCCAGAAATTAGGGATTTTGTTTAAAGAATCTTTAACTGTTTGTGGGTTTAGTTCAATTGATTGTAACAAGCAAGAAATCGAATTGGGGAAAGGTTGAATTCTGAAGAATCGATAGAAATTAGGGATTCTGAAGAAAACCAAAAGTTTCTCCAAAAGATTTCTTGGTTGGAATTAGCTGGCCACAATGATTAACAGAGAGCATGTTTGAATTAAAAGATAACGATGCCGAAATTAAGAAGGAGATGACTTACCGGGCTTGGAGAGCTCGCATTCCGGCAACTATACTGATGCCGCCGGTGGGAAGCAAATCCCAAAAGGAAAAATGCTCATGACCATAGCGGTTAGTTATCTGGATAGTGGTTTGATTTACAAAAGGTTCTGAAAAAAACCCGTTTCTTCATAAATTATGGAGAAACGCGTTTCTCCCCAGATTTTACCCTTGTGTGGTGCCTCAGTTATATGTCTTTCTTTACAACGAGGTTGGCACTTGAAGAAGTCTGTTTCATGGGCCAGCAATCAATTTGATTGATTTTTTTTTTCAATAATGGTTGTTCAAATGCATTTGGACCACCAACCATTTTACTTTTCTGATGAGCCCGAATTTGTCGGATCGGACCCAAAGCTCGATCTGATCAGTCAGACCGCAAACAGCTAGGCCGTTAATAAGGTGATCACGTCGTCAATCGTGACCGCAATGTCCATAACCACGCCCAACTTTTTTACTTTTCCTTTTCCTTTCTCTAATGTTTGCTTGTTTGAAAGGTATTCCCTCCGTCCAACGTTAGCAGAAATCAAAAAATTAGTAACAAGAATTAAGAAAATATATGATAAAAAATTAGTGAAAAATAAGTGTTTGTGAATATTAAAAATAAAAAGGAAAGAAATGAGCGAGAGTAATAATTAGTTGATTAGTGTTTGAAAAATTCTCCCTCCATACTACGTGAGTGAAAATTAAAAATTAGGCAGAAGAATTAAGAAAACATATGAGAAAGAATTAGTGGAAAAGAATGTTTGTGAATAATAAAAATAAAATATGAGAGAAATGAGCAAGGGAAATAATAAGTTGATTGATATTGTGAATATAAAAATAAAATATGAGAGAAAATGAGTAGCAGGAATAGTTTAAATTTTTTGTTATTTTGTACAGTCTCCACTCACATGAAACAGACGAAAAAAAATTCACTCACGTGTGACAGACGAAATATACTTCCTCGTTTTCGGAATAATAATTTATGTTATTCATTGTATATAATATATCTATAATATATACTTACTCCGTGCCACATATTTTCGGAATAATAATTTATGTTATTCATTATATATAATATATCTATAATATATACTCCCTCCGTCCCGTTTATAGGTTCACCATTTTGAGCATGACACGCAAATTAAGGAAAAATATAAGTGGAGAAAGTGTTATGAGTGTAAAAGTAAAATAAGAGAGAGAATGAGTGGAGGAAATAGTAAATTTGAAAAGTGTTGTGAGTATAAAAGTGAAAGAGTAAACTGCTTTTTTGCCCCTCGTACTATTATTTCAACATCAATTTGACACTCGTACTATTAAAATGGTAAATGTATAATACGTACTATAATTTTATTAAGCAAATTAACCAATGTTTCTAAAGACAGTTAAATATTTAATGAAACCGTCCAATTAAGAGACCGTTGATCAAGTCAATGCATACGTGACAGCTGACTGAATAATTTTAACTCCTTAAAAAAAAAAACTCAATAAAATAATAATAATAATAAAATAATAATAATAAAAATAATAATAAATAAAAATAAAATAAAAATAAAAATAAAAATAAAAATAAATAATAAAAAATAATAAAAAAAAAATAAAAAAACAATAAAAAAATAATAAAAAAATAATAATAATAATAAAAAAGTAGTAATAATAATAATAATAATAATAATAATAATAATAATAATAATAATAATAATAATAATAATAATAATAATAATAATAATAATAATAATAAAATAATAATAATAAACTTTACGACAATGGTGAAGAATTGAACTCGAATTTTCCCCTCAATGTTGCTGAAATCAACTTTGAATGTCAAGATTTAGCATTCAAACAAGCGCCTTCGTGTTCTTCTTCTCCAATCTTGACCTCTGAAGTTGAAGAATTCCGACAATGAAACGGTCAGTGCGGCCCTTGTTCAGCATGTGTTTGTTCATAGCAATCGCCGCCACTCTCGTTTTCCGAATTGTGCTCCGAGTTGGACTCACTTTCTCCGATGAGGTACTTAGCAAGCCCGCTGCCGTCGCCGCTCCGGTATTCAACGCTACCCTTCTCAGGTACGCCGCTATTGACCTCGGAGAAGCCAAAATGAAGCAAGATATTGAAGACTTAGTTGAGGGTAATTTCAAAGGGGCGGCGCAAAGCCGTCAACGGTCTTTCCTATCGTCTGGGATTAGGGAAGAAATACAAAACTTGTGCTGTGGTGGGCAATGGTGGAATTTTGTTAAAGAGTAAACTTGGGGAAGCCATTGATAACCATGAATTTGTGATTAGATTGAACAATGCTAGAACAACTAGTTACGAAATCGATGTGGGCAAGAAAACAAGCATTTCATTTATAAACAACAATATATTACACTTTTATTATTATTATTATTATTATTATTATTTTATTATTATTATTATTATTATTATTATTTTATTATTATTATTATTATTATTATTATTATTATTATTATTATTATTATTATTATTATTATTATTATTTTATTATTATTATTATTATTTTATTATTATTATTATTATTATTATTATTATTATTATTATTATTATTATTATTATTTTATTGAGTTTTTTTTAAGGAGTTAAAATTGTCCAGTCAGCTGTCACGTATGCGTTGACTTGGTCAACGGTTGCTTAGTTGGACGATTTCGTTAAATACTTAACTGACGTTAGGAACATTGGTTAATTTGCTTAATAAAACTATAGTACGCATCATACATTTGCCGTTTCAATAGTACGAGTGTCAAATTGATGTTGAAACGATAGTACGAGGGGCAAAAAAATAGTTTACTCAAAAGTGAAATATGAGAGAGAATGAGTGGGTGGAATAATAAAAATTATTTGCCATTTTTAGGAAATGTGAAGCTTTTAACGGGACACCTGTTTTGACAAAAAGTAAAGTATCAATGAGACGGAGGGAGTACTTCCTTTGTGTCACTTGAGTAGAGATTTTTTTTTTTTTTTACGTTCTAAATAAGTGGAGAAGGTACAAAATGACAAATATCTCACTCATTATCTCTCATACTTTATATTTTTATACTTATAACACCAATCAACTTACTATTTCTCACACTCATTCTTTCTCCTATTTTATTTTCATATTCACAAACACGTTCTCCCACTAATTCTCTCTTCAGCAGCTACGATTAAATATAAATATTTTTGGTAATGAGTAATTATTTGAAAAAAGATATTAAGACTTTAACTGTAAACATTTTGAGAGATTGATTAATTTCATGTTTGTTTTTAACTAATATTAAATACTCTAAATCTTAACACAAGAATATCATTTGGTTGAGTGGATGAGTTCTTGCCTTCTTTTAATTTGTGAAGAGTTCGACTCCTACCACCTCCAATTCACCTTTTATATTTTCTGAAATTTAGAAAAATTGTATTAATATTAAACATTCTAACATTTTGAATATAAAACCAAGTGGCTCATTGATGTGCTTCATTTCAAGTTAAATGGTTGGGGATCAACTCTTATTACCCTCGCTTCAAATTTAAATTTTCGGAAATTTAGAAGAAAAAAATTTCACCAATCCCGTTTCAGTAGATTCACGGGCAAATGGGGCGGGCCGACATACAACATGGGGACGAGCCGGGCTGAGCTTGGCCCGCGGGCAAGAGAAAGCAGGTCGGGCCGAATTCACCTTATCCGTGGGCTTGACATTTGGCGGGCCGGGCCAACCCATTATGCATCATCAACTATCACCGACCATCTTCTAACACTTTATTTAAACAAACTTTAAATACCCGTTTAAGGCCTAAATGACTTTCTTTTTTGGGTTTTTAAACCCATAATCACGGGGCAATGCTCGGGCAAATCCCAATGCCTTTCGTAGGTCTCGATATGCTCTTCGTCAACAAACCTTATGAATATCAGTCGAAAAGGTTTTGGATATCAATCTCAAGGGTTCTCGATATCCGGAAACCTTTGACATTGATATTCAGAAGGCTTTGTTCGCCATGGATTCAACGCGATCGAAGTTTCACTTATTTACAAACCTTTTGTATATCAGTTTCAAAGAATTTGAATATCAATATCAAAGGTTCTAGATATCCAGAAACCTTTAATATTAATATCTAAAGTTTTGTTTGTCATAACAATGTTTAAATGTTTTTTTTATTTACATCCAGGGCTTATACAAAAATCTTTAATGTTGATATTCAAAAGGTTTGTTGGATATAAAATTATTCAAATATGCTTGTTAATTTATATCCAGAATACTTTAATATTGTATCCATAACTTTTAAGCTTGATATCCAAAAGGATTGTTGGTCATGATCTTGTTCAAATAGGATTGTTAATTTATATCCAAAATACGTTAATATTATTATCCATAATTATTTGAGCTTTATATCTAGAAAAATTGTTTTCCGTTAATCCAGTGCGCACGAAGATTCACATAAATCTATCGTTTTGTTCTTCACATATTTCCAAACTAGTAATAATAGTGTTTTGGACTAAATTAAAGATTGACCAAAGTACCACTTAGGGGTGTAAATGGTTTGGTTTGTTTCGGTTTAGGCCAATTTACGGACCGAATCACTAGGCATCGGTTTGGAAAAATTTCAAATCGAATCAAACCTGTAAGTGCTCCAATTTGAGCTTGTTAGAATTTTCGTTAAAAAATTAACGAAAGTTATAACATTCCTAACAATTCCTAACATTCCTAACATTTCTAACAAAGTGAGGGCAAAATGGGCATTGTTATTTAAGGATAAACCAAGGAAAGGAATCAAAAAAGTGAAAGAAATGGTCAAAAACCAAAAATAGAAATGGCTGGAACATAATCTGGCTGTTTAATTTGAATTTAAAAAAAGATTATTCCTTGTGTCCAAAGCCTGAAGCAGCATTTAATGAACAGTGCACGCGACTGATCCCATCCGCGCGGACATCTTTGACAATTTCAGAGGGCTATAAATTGAGCCCTCCAGTCACAAAAATAAAGAGGACCAAGAGCACAATTCACAGCATTTGGCGAAAATACTCGAGAAAACAGTGAGAATTCTCTAAGAATTGTCACCTTTTTCTCTTGAATCTTCCCAACTTTCACTCACTCAAATCAAACTCACTCACCATCATATTCAAAGCCTCAAACACTCATACATTCAAGCCAAAGCCCCAAAATACAAAGAAGATAGGTATAACCTCCCTCTTCTTACCCTAAATCTCTCATCCATGCATGCATCTTCAAACTACAAAATGTACTTTGTTCATTTTCTTACCCTAGATCCAAGAGGATCACCATGGAAGTTCATCTCCATGGATGATCCTCTACAAGGATCAACATTTTCTTCAATGTGTTCTTATTTTCTTGCAAATGCATCTTCAAAACCCTAAAAACCATTTTCAAGCATCAAATCTCATTTTCAAAGGATAAAATTCCCCTTCCCAAGCAAATGAAGTGCTTAGTCCTAATGTACCCCAAGGATGGTTTGGTATAGTTGATTCACCACTAAAATGTCAAGTGATCACTAACCAAAACCTAGGGAAATGGGGGCAAGCATGGATGCAAAACCCCCCCTTAAAATCATATTTTCTTTCTTAAGAAGTTGCTGTCCAGTAGCAATTTTCCAGGATCCCAGTCCATTGTCTTAATTTTTGGACACAGATAAACTTGGAATTTGGTGTTGACTACAAAACACTTTTTGTAGCCAACATCAAGAGATTTCCAGACATATTTTTACTTTATTTTTTGGGTGAGTAAAACTCTCTTTTTCAAATTTTCTTTTAGAGGCTAGTTCATCAGCTTCTGGAAATCCAGATTGCATATCTGAGATTTACAGAAGGCTTTGACCCCTCAAATCTTCTCCAAAATGGAAAATTCATTCGTACAAATCTTATTTAAGGTGTCTGGAACAACTTTCATTCTCTGAGTTTATCCAGATTATGAAGTTTTAAGACCCTTGAATCCATTTCAAAATCAAGGGTCCACTGCCTTTTTCATTCTGGCAGAAGTGACTCTCAACTTCAAAAGGTCTTTTGAGTACCAAATCTCAACCCAAAAATCTTCCAAAAAATCATGGGATCAGTTTAAAGTCTTAAAAAGATATCCCAATTTTTACTTTTGTGAGTTTCAACTTATTTTGGCCAACACACACACACACACACACACACACAAATGATTTTCAGCTTGGAAGACTCGTTTTACGAGGCATTTCGGGTGCACACTAACGTCCTTCCCGGCGTGTAACATGACCTCCGAACCCAAATCTCTAATCTCGGGCATTTTTCAAAGTTTTGGCCCTTAAAACAAAAATGGCGTGGCGACTCCGTTCTTTTTCGATTGGTTTTCAAAGAAACAAAAATTTCAAAGCAAACCCTTTCGGAAAAATTTTGGTGGCACATCATCACAAAACCATGAAAATTTTCAAACTGAATCGAACCAAACCACCATGGTTTGATTCGGTTTGGTTCGAACGGTGGTTTGATTTTACGGTTCGAACCGCGATTTAAACCACAATTCTAACTATGAAATAGAACACGGCTTAAACCATTAATTAGAACATGGTCTCAGACTACACCATTCATTGTTATGAATTTTTCAGACATAGAATAACATACAGAAGAGATTCAAAATTTAAATGAAACTGTGTTTCAATGTTTATGATAACCAGTGTTCTAAAAGACCCCGCCTGCAGGCCATTTGAGTACTTGTAATGGTATGTGCTAAAAAGTTAATTAATATTATTATAGGAAGATTAATCAAAAGAAAAAAGGGTTATGGGCTAAAACCCGTGAATAAAATCAGGGATTTTCAAATCTAAATGTAAGGTGCAGATGAAAGATATGCATATCTACGATTAATATTAAACGATTTATCGGTTCGTTTGGTGGTTCGGTCTCGCGATCTCGAAACGTGGTTTGGGGGTCCAGACCGCATGCCTTGAATCAGAACCACAAGGTTTGACAATTTTTGGAAACGAACCAAACCACTATTGCTTGAAAAACGAATTAAACCGCTTGATTTGATTTGTTTCAATTTCGAACCGCGATTTGTAACGAACCAATTACACCCCTAGTACCACTCACTCTCGATCACTATAATAGTTATTTTCATAATAATATATATTTTTATTTTTACATTGGAAGTTGTTATCTTTTATCAACGATATTATTCGCCAAAATTACAAAATTAGTTTTTTCCTAGCAATTTGAAAAAGTTAGTTATTAAAAACACTTGATGGCATTTTTGTAATTAATTGAAATTTTATTTACAATGTGAGATGACATTTTTGTATTCATTGTCACTTTTTCAAAAAATGCGTGGTAACATTTTTTTTTTAAATAACTAGAACATTTTTAAAAATCATGCGATTACATTTTTGTAAATAATCGGAACTTATTAACATCTCTGACAGTCTTTATAAATAAAAGTTGTCACTTTTTTTTCTTAACACTTTTTAACACTAACATTGCTTGCACTTTTTAACACTAACACTCGCACTAAAAAATATTAATACCGGCACTTTTTAACACCAGTATCGGCACTGAAAAAATGTCAATTAATTACAAAAATGTCATCGCGCCTTTTAAATTAAGTTACAGGTAATAACGAAAATACCTAAAACATTTTTATAAACTTATATTTCCTATAAATTAGGAAAAGAAAATTTTATCCATAAGTTTCTTTTGTCACAAATCAATTCCGCTCAAGTTTCTCGTTAATTTAAATATCCCATAAGTTTTTATTTAGTATTATATTACTGAATTTAATATGCTGTATTTGAAAATTATGATAAATCATTCTCAATACTGCCTCCTGCCCCCACCGCCGGAATCTGGTTACCCGTCGATGATATTCAGCTGAAATCTAGTCACCGGTCGTCGGAATCCGATTGTCCACGCGCACCTGTTATTATCAATGTTGTATTATATGAGTATATATTATTATGTACTCCCTCCGTCCCAATAGAAGTTGTCCGTTTTTTGCCTTGCACGCAAATTAATAAAATGAGTGGGAAGAAAAAATGTTGTGAGTGTAATTTGAAAATAGGAGAGAGAATGAGTGGAGGGAATAGTAAATTATAATGGTGTTGTGAGTATTAAAATAATGTAGGAGAGAGAATGAGTGGAGGGAATAGTAAAAATTTCTTTGCCAAAAAAGAAAAGTGGAAGCTTTTAACGGGACACCCAAAATGGCAAAATGGGAAGCTTCTATTGGGACGGAAGGAGTATTATCATGTACTCCCTCCGTCCCATAATAGCTTACTCATTTACTGTTGAGAACGGAAAATAAAAAATAATGTTATTAAAGTATGAGTTGTGAATGGGTGGAGAGAGAATGAGTGGAGAGAATAGTAAATTTGAAAAGTATTGTGAGTATGACAAGTGGGTTCCATGAATAAAGAAATATTAAAAAAATTATTTTTAAAAAAGTGTAACGCCCAAAATAGCAAAATGGATAAAATAATACGAGAGCAGGGAGTATATAATATTATTACAGATTAATAAAACATGATAATACAATATAAAATTTAATCATTATATCAATGTAGAACTTTTTACTAGAATACTTCCTCCGTCCCATTACAAATCACACACTTTCCTTTTTCTTTTTGGGCGTCCCACTACAAATCACACATTTTCTAAAATGAAAAGTTTTTATCACTATTCCCTCCACTCATTCTCTCTCATACATTATTTTAATACTCACAATACCATTATAATTTACTATTCACTTTACTAATTCTCTTTCCTATTTTACTTTTACATCCATAACATTTATATCATTATTTTCTTTCTTAATTTACGCGTGAACAGTAAGTGATTGAATTATAATGGGACGGAGGGAGTATGTGGGAATATGTGGGAAAAAAAAACTCTAAACCTTAAACGTAGGGAATAAAAAATAATTAACTTTTGTAACAGATTACTAGTACTCAAAAGCCCGTGCCAATGACACGGGTCAGTACAAAAAGGTAAGCAGTGAAAAAATGATAAGTAGAGTATATTTTAATCATGTTTTAGTACTCCATTCATTCCAAAATGAACTACCATTTTTCAGAAAATTTCATCTCAACATTTCTTTTCCAGAGAGCAACAACTGTATCCCAAAAATAATGACTAACAATAACCACGTTAAAATCAAATAAGAGGCGGCTTAAACATAAAATGCTACTCCCTTATGAACATCAGAATTTCAAGCATAAATAACCTAAGCAAAGGCAAACGCATGCTGATTCTATGAAAATAATCTTAAACCACAATACAACAAAGAGGACTGTATCAAAGTCATAGAAAGATTGATCTTTTTACACAATAGCTACACGCAAAAACTTACAGATAGGTCCAAATCCAGCTGGATGTCAATTTATCAATAGAACTCCACATTCAAAATTGAGATAGCAGACACCCACGTACAACTGAATAAGCAAGCGAAACAATAATATCTAGGAAAATCAAGAAATAAATATGAAAGGAAAAGAGTTGTAGTACCAAATCATTGCCAAATTTAATCTTAGAATATTCATCTTCGAAATTGGCGGCCCTCTGTTTCCAAAGCCCCATATTGGCTCCTCGAGCACGTTCATTAATTAATTTCCTCCAACCAGTCCAGTTATTAGGACTTGGCATCGATTGATCCTTTCACAGTCAACAACTTTTTCGGCTTGTCAACTGACATCTCCATGTACCCTGTTCGTTTAATTTTTAACTCACGAAATAGAAAATTCTGTTTTGATTTGATAATAAGCAGACTACAATTCTATATTACTGTTTGGTCTTAGAATCTTGCAGCAGTTTCAGAATTACATGATTTTCATCGTAGGCTTATTAAAAATAATCAACCAAAACATATAAATCTAGCAAAGTGCAAATATGAATTGCAAATGTATAAAATAGAGATAGGTTCAAGATAAATATTTTGCAACTCCATGGTTTACACAGCCATAATATCCATGAAAGAGATTAGCACATGAAATGAAAACATTTAAACACTTAAGCAACAACATGAAATACATGCACAAAAATGTAGGCAACATTAGTTAATGTCAAAACATTAGTTTCTTCATCTCTCCATGTCATCAACTGAATCCAGCAAGCTCAGAAACAAAAACTAATAATTTAGACCCTAAAATATCAACAATATGAGACGGTATATTAAAAAACTGAAAACGGTGAATTATACTCCCTTTCGAACTAAACATTCTCCTTTTGAACTAAATATTTTAAGGTAGCTGCAATCAAGAATAGAATTAACCTTGTAGCACCGTAGATCATAGGTTTCCGGAGCTTCATCGCATATTCTGTTAATGCAAAAAGATTGTCAGCAAAAACAATTATCTTGTCACCACGCTGCTGTTCATGGAAGCGGATAAGGAACTTGCACGTCCTAAATTTATTAGGGTTCATCACGTAGAATGCCTGCAAGCATTACAAAAACACAAAGTGTATCAAAAGTGAAAACCTGATACAGCTAAGGTAAATGTTTACTAAGAACCAGGAAAATTCTTATAAAACAAATTGCAAGGCAGAGGAGAAAATTGACATGGACAGACCTGCTTTTACTTGGAATTTTCTTTTTTCAGATACTCATAAAAGAACTCCTTGTCATTGGACACCACACTTCCGCACATTTTACATTTGCAATGAATCCACCTTTAACCAAATCCAACCAATTTGCCTCGTACAACTTGGGACCAATAAGGAAATTCAAATCTGTAATCCTTTCATCTTCTCTCACAAGTGTAGCTGGGATTCACACATTCAAAAATTAAGAAAATCAGAAACGGTAAATGGAGGAATTCAGTAGAGCAGAAAATCATTCATACATACCATTAAAATTTGTCGGTGAGAGGCCGAGATCAAATCCAAAACTTCAACAACGTATATAGAAATTAAACACACAATGATTAATTAATTGTAATTGTTGAGAATGGAGAGTTCTAGGGTTTTTCTGGGAAGGCGGGGATGAACGAAGGCACGATCAAAGCTGATTGACTGCAGTGGTTACCAGATTGAGGCAGTTAGGTTTAAGTTTTCTCAAATCAAATCACAGCCGTTGGATGTTTTTTCTCAGAAGCAATCTCAGCCACCACTTACTCCAAGATAAGAGGCAGTTAAATCCTCTCTATATTGTATTATAGATTATAAAAAGTAAAAAAAAAACTGACAACTGCTATTTTACAACTAGAAAATGACACTATATTCACGTGGCAGGTCAAGTGTTGTACACATGTCGACAACCCAACCCAGACTTTACTTGTTGTGCACAAAATACAAAACACTTGGTAAAGTGTGCCATCAAATATCTACTATGCTTGTTTTTTTTTTATATTTCGGTATTTATAACCTGTGCCATTTATAGTTCCGGCAGAAGCGTCACCATTTTTAGTTTGACATGCAAATTAAAAAAATAGGTGAAAAGAAAAAATGTTGTGAGTATAATTTAAAAATAGGAGAGAGAACTAGTGGAGGAAATAGCAAATTTAAAAAGTGTTGTGAGTGTAGAGGAGAAAGAATTAGTGGAGGAAATAGTGGATGAGATAATAGAATATTAATAAAACATTTCCTTTTTAGGAAAGGTGACGCTTCAAACGGGACACTATTTTGGGTAAAAAATGACACTTCTAACGGGACGGAGGGAGTAAACGATACCCCTCATTGTTATAGTACAATGAACAATATCAAGTGTCAAATTTTTCATTTTGTCCTCACTAAGTTGTCCCTTTCCCATTTTGCCCTTTAAATTTATTTTTTTTAATTTAAAAAAAAAACAAACACGTGTCCTTGGACACGGGCTTTTACTAGTCTAATAATAAGAACTACTCTCTCCGTCCTATTTGAAAGGACACAAATTTTTTTTTGGTTGTCCCATTTGAAGGGGCACAACCCAAAAATAGAAAGTTTTTTATTATTTTTTTATTTGTGGGACCCACTTGTCATACTTTCACAATAAATATCCACTAATTATTCTCTACCCCACTTTCTCTTTCCTACATCATCTTTCACTCACAAAATTTATTCCACTATACTCCCTCCGTCCCGCTACAAATCGCACACTTTCCTTTTTGGGCGTCCCATTACAAACCGCACACTCCCAAAAAGAAAACTTTATATTAATAAAATATTCACCCTACTCCACTCATTCTCTCTCCTACATTATTTTAATACTCACAACACCATTATAATTTACTATTTCCTCCACTCATTCTCTCTCCTATTTTACTTTTACACTCACAACATTTTATTAAAATATCATATTCCTTAATTTCCGCGCAAACAGTGTTAGTGCGGATATTAGCGGAATGGAGGGAGTACACTTTTTCTCTTTCCTACATCACTTGTCTTAATTCCCGTGCAAAGACACAAAAATGCTCTTTCAAACGGGACGGAGAAAGTATTATATTTACGATTTTTCTAACGTGTGACATAAAAACTAATTATTATGATAAATTTAATTTTTAACTTTAAAATCTATGCAATTTATCTCTAATCCCCTGTTACTATAATTACTTTCTAAAAAATCTTCTAGATATCAATCAAATAATTTTGACCTCTTTTTTCCCCAGTTAATTCCCCTACTAAAAGTTTCCCTCCACTTATTTTTAATTATTATGATATACTACTTCAGTTTCCGTTCCGAGTAAGAGTTCTAGTTATTTTTTTTTTATTTTTTTACGGGAAGGTGTTTTAATAAATAATTTTAAGTTAATTTATCCTAATGAATATCTAAAAATTGTTATTGATAGTGTATATATAATGGTGTATCAATAACAAGTTTAATATTTTCACTATGATAATTAAGTTAACTTAAAATTATTGTTTAAAATACCTTTGTATTAAAAAAAAATTGAATTTTTAGTATCAAACGGAAGAAGTACTCCCTATTAGATTTTAACTTTCCATTTGGAGTCGGATAAATGGAAATATTGTAGGGTTTAACAAAAAGGTTTTGCCATCCCCCACTTCCATTTTTAATATCAGCATTCATGATCGGGCGTCCATTAAAGTTATAATGGTGACCATTAAGTGAAATATGTTTAATGTTTTGCTAAATTATACTTCCTCCGTCTCTAAATGTTTGTCCCATTTTCCCTTTTTCTTTGTCCCAAAAAGTTAGTCTCATTTCCAAAATTAAAGCTTCAAAATCACTAAATTTTCAAAACTTGTAACATTTAGGGACGGAGTATTACATAACAGCGGTGTATATTATCAATAATTTTCAAAGCGTTCGTAAAAATAACCAAAATTAAAGCTTCAAAATCACTAAATTAAAATGTTTGAAAAGTCAAATGGGACAAACGTTTAGGAACGGAGGGAGTATTTTTTTATTTGTGTTTGTAAGTGATAACTTGATAATTTTGGGCTATTATCTGTTTATAACATTTAACATTGGGCCAAACAAATTTGAGTTGAAAAAAAATACACTTTTAATAAAAATTTGGGTCAGATCAGGTTTAGTTCTTAAACATTCGGGTCGATGACATTACAATTTGGGTCGAGTTCAATTTAGGGGAGATACGATCTGAATTTGACCCATTTGACCCATTGTCATACCTAGATGTACTCACTTCATCAACATTGACTATCTATTTGATTAGTTTACATGTACAATAACCGCTATATATTCTCTTCATTTCATTATCATTTCATTATCAGACCAATTTTAAGCACGTTGATTAAAAACAGGTAAAGTAGGAGAAAAGTTTTGTGAGTATGAAAAATAAAATAAGAAAAAAAAAATGAATGAGAGAAAATGAGAAATGGTAAGTTGATTGATGTTGTAAATATAAAAATAAAGTAGAAGAGAAAATTAATGAAAAAATAATAATTTCTTTTTGTTATTTGGAAAGTCCAATTTAAAATAGAACGGGCGAAAATGGCAGAAGATTTGATTTGAGATAATAGGGGGAAATAATTTGGACCACTAGAATATAGGTTTTGTTGAAGCCAATAACCCGAATTAAGCCACCAATCCACAACCTTAGCACGTGAGTTTGGGAGTGTTTTTTTGTAGCTTATAATCACTTTTAAAGCTCAAAATCACTTTTAATAGCGTTTGAATAACAATAATGATTATGGTTTTAAGTTGTTAAAACGTATAAAAATGTGTTTTAGTAGAAGCAACTATGACCCAGTTTTTGCTAAAAATGATTATTAGAAGTTATTATTTGTGTTATATTTACAATAATAACATCCATCTCTTTTGTGCATTTATTATATTAGATACATATCGTAAAGGTCATTTTTGGTATTTATTTTTCATAATCAGTTTTGAACATATACTATCCAAACATACCTATAAATTTTAATTATTATTACAAATAATCGATTTTTATAAAATCATTTTTAAATAATCACTTTCGAAAAATCAGAAGCAATGTCAAACTTCCTCCTAATATGTTCGTCTCAAATTACTTATAAAAATGCGTTCCACTTGTGTTAGCTAAAAGTTAGAGAATCCATTGGTTCACCGACCTTTGTTGGGGATAGAGCTAAAAGGGTTTTTGAACTGGTCAACCTCAAGTCGGAGTAAAACATTTCACTAAAAATTAAATGTATTTTTTATATCTTAAAATAAATAATTTTTTTTTTCAAATTTACTTTGAAATAAAAATAAATTTGATTTTTTTAATATTAATTTTAAGATGAAGTGAGTAAAATATTTATAGTAGTTGCAAGCCTACCTCAATAATTAATGGGATCATGTGCTACATGGGAATACTGTGTCCTTAATATTAAAATAAATAAATTATCATATATTTGTATTCAAAGTTCAACAAAAAAGTCAAATGGGACAAACATTTTGGGACGGAGGGAGTATGTTATAACAAGCCGTAGATAAGATGGATAATCACAACATACACACGCACACGAACACAAGTAATTACTTGTTTTATCAACTTGGTTACGTATACGGATAGAGGGAGAACAATATTATTAATATGAAAAATCACCAATTACAAGTTATAATCTAATGCATGAATTTGTCATAAAATTTTTAATTGTGCAAACCCTAGATTTAAAATATCTAAATGAGAAAATTGAACAACACCAAACAAACTAGAAAATCTATGAATCTCAAAGAATCAGAGCCGGCTATAAGGGTGTGCAAGAGGTTCCTCCGTTTCGAGCCCCAAATTTTAGAGGGCTCCCATTTTATCTAGGTACATTAGGTATATAGCTTTCAAAAAAAAATTATGTTGTGCGAAAAGTAATGATCAATGTAATAAATTATTTTTGAATTTTAATACTTAATTTTGTAAAACTTTAATATTTATATAAAAACACTTATATATACATATTATATTTTTTGTATTAATTTTTAAATATTAGTGGCCCAATATTCACATTTCGCACAGGGCCCCAATAATTATTGAGACGGACCTGCAAAGAATCATTAGTTTGGCATCCTATAATTATTGATTGCCTATCACACTAGAGATCACAAAAAATGTTAAGCCAAATAGTATTATTTATATTACTCAATTTCCTAATTTCCTAACGCTGAAGGATTTCAAAGTCCTTGTTGCACAAGAACACCAAAAACCAGCCAAGGAAGCACTCCTAGGCTCTTAGGCCCACTCGGCCATATTAAGGCCCAACTTGTTTTTGTTGCTTGTTGCATTTGACATGCTCACCTTGAGTGGGAACCCAAAATCCAGCACCTTACTCTTATTCGAGCTGCGAAGACCCAAATTGCATTCAAATTTCTTCTACACTTTCGTATTCGACTCAAATCAAGTTTCGATTTATTCTTTAACTCCTTTGTCAACTGAATTTTTGCAAATTAAAAGTCACAAATCCTAACAAATCTACACCTTTACTTTGAATCTTCCAAATCAATAAATAGAACTGACTTCTCTACCTCTGCCTCAACTGTGTTACACCGAACACCCAACTTGTCCTTTGGACAATCAAAATTGTATCTTCCTAAATACCCAAATGTGTTACGTCGAACACCAATACTCTTGATACAACAATTGATCAGACTCGTTCAATAAGAAAAACAAATGTGTCTTACAGACATCCAAATGTATCCCCTGAACACCTAAATTATGCTTCGCCGAGCACACAGATGTGTATTCAAGGCACCCAAAACGTGTCACCGTAGTAGGCACTCGAAATTGCTCCTACTAGCAATTAGACAAATTCAGTGCGTATCGGATCTTGCCAACCAAAACATATGAAACAACCATATCAGTGGAATCTCTAACAGTACGTGCATTTTTTAGTCATTCATTGCTTCCCAAATGTGCTAGTGTTGCTCTATCATAAGATACTCAGCTCATCCCCCTTCTCCTCTCCAAATCAATCTGTGTGTGTCGACTTGCTAACTGTGACTTGTCCAGTTCAACTCCAACTAAAGTAACTCGTTGCTCCACATGTTTGTCAACCACCACACATGAAGCCTCACATCATGCTTCCTCCATATGTGTCTTCATCATACTTTTTGTAGTACGGCACTTGACACTCAAGCCAAAAAAACGTAGATCCTTGGAGGACGTTTAAAGCACCTCGTTTTACCCCTTTCGGAATTGGGTTCGAACATTTGTAGACAATTGCTGCTTCACCTTCAACTTTGAAACTGTATTCTATCTTTTCTAGCCCGACTAGAAAATATCAGATTCTTTCCTACTTAAGGAACATGTTTAACATCGTTCAACATATAATACTTACCACCAGAAGTCTGCACCCTTATAGAACCCATGTCAACCACCTTGCAAATAGAACCATTAGCAATATAAATATCGCTACCTTCCATATGCTCGTAAGTTGCAAAAAATTCTATGCGCGAACACATGTGCTAATACGCCTCATAATCAAGAATCAATGCATCTTCCATGTCCTTGTCTTCTTTGATCACTGGAGCGTAGTCCTTCAAATCGTCATCTGCCATAATTGCAGTTGACCCAAATTGCTTGGTATTCTTCATCCTTGAACAATAATGATTCCAATACCCCATCTCCTTGTAGTAATTACATACATCTTCAGACCTTGGACCCATTCTAGAAAAATCCTTGTTTCTCCTATCTTAACGTTTATTGCCTTTCATGACCAAACCTGATGACTGAGATTTTGTACACATACCACTCGCATATTGGTTTAAATCTTTGGTATTGATGCGAATCTCTACCTCTTACAAAGTGCTTAGTGTCCTTACCACTAATACAGGAGTATACAAACTCCTCCTATAGCAATGGTAGGGAAGCCAACAAAATAAAACAACATCTTCATTATCGATTTCAATTTATATAAACCACAGTTAAAGTAATAGATAATTAAATCGATCTATGTAATCCCTAATAGGAGTACCTTCAGACATTCGAAAAGCGAACAACTTCTGATTCATGCATAATTTGTTCGCTAGAGACTTCGTCGAGAAAATCTTCTCGAACAACAACCACAAAGCACCACACGAACCCTTTGCAATGAGCAACATACGCTAAACATCATCATCAAGTCTGCGATGATTTTGAGCCTTCTCATTTAAAGTGATTAGATCTCGCTTGCTTCACTCCCTTCTCCAAATTTTCTCCAGATGTGTAAACGACCGCTACCTTGTGATCACCATTGTGATTCCTGATTCATGCAGTCACTAGAGCCCACAAATATTTGTTTATCAACAAAGCCTTTATCTTGATATGCCATAAACCGAAATTGTGTTGGAAAATGATGTATAGTATTGTTATATAATTGATCCATTATATATATGGGTCATGAATAAATGTATCAAAGTGGGACTTTGTAAATGTGTTATATTCACTCAAACGACCTTTTATAAGTGGATGTCAATTTAAAGTTGAAATCCAAAGTTGAAAGACGATTTTATATTGGATAAATAAATTTATAGTTATAATCTTTGCTACAGATTATAAGAGATAAATAAATTTATTTAGGTCCATATAATTGTTATAGGCTAAATGAAACAAAGTTTTAACCAAGTCAAAACTTTTTTCGTCAGTTAATGTGGATGGTGGCTTTCAAAATTGGGATTACTCATTCCATAAATTGTTGACCCATTCACTGTTGACGGGCTAAAATAATGGGATAACCCATTATCCTTTTGAACTTACGTAGTACATTAACAAGGTTGAGAAAAATGGAGTGTATATATCACGCAAATAGTGGTTGGTCACAGTACGAAAAAAAATATGAAAAATATCACTTTCTGATCCATTGTTCTTCCTCCGCAAATACTAAGTAAAAGCTCCTCATTACCTACTGATATTTAGAAGTAGTCGAAGTAAATCGGAAAAGAAGTGACCCGTTCCGGTTTTGCAATCGAATTATTCTGGAAGTAGGTTGCTGCAATCTCGTCTGCAGTGCACCCGTAAGTACGAGTGCAATACTTCTTCAAGGCTAGTCCGTTCATCAGGCGATTCGATAAGTTTTCTTCACTTCTTACAATTAAGTTTTATTTTTTTTGTTTCTAATTATATTTTATTTTTCTATTGGCATAAACACCATAATTTGTACTAGCCCATGTTGGTTTTCCTCATCCGAAATCGAGTTCATAAAACTTGAATCCACACCAACTACTAACACTGAATAAATCGACGTCTTTTCGCGCAAAAGTGTTGAATTTCTCCTCAAAAAGCTCTAAAACAACCGAAGACAAAGCTTCTTTGTCAACATGAACTTTCTTGCAGAATTCCTTCAACCCCATCTTCTGCAAATCCGTTAAGTGGCCCAAGTTAATATCTTCGCCATTGTAATGTTTCTCGATGTTAAAGTGAACAACGAAGTTGCCTAGGCTATTTTGGGAAAGTGTGATGTACCCGATTTTCTTTGGCGCCCGACAAAACTTTTCGGAAAAGTTTGAAAAGATTTTTTTTTGATTGGATTAATCTTTATCGGACTTTGAAAAATCAACGGAGCCTCCACGCCATTTTTAGTTTAGGGGCCAATACTTTGAAAAATGTCCAAAATTAGAGAAATGAGTCCGGAGGTCACGTTACACTCCGGGAAGAACGTTTGGCGTTCACCCGAAATATCTCGTATGACGAGTCTTCCAAACTTGAAACTTTTTGTGTGTGTGTGTGTGTGTATGTATCTTTTGAAAAAGACTTTGAATTAAAAGAATTTTATGGAAATAATAAAAATACAAGGGACTGGACAGGAAAACGATTTAAAAACAATGAGTAAACTGAAAAATAACAGAAACTAGAAATTTGTTTGCAGATGACAATGTCATCCGCGTGGATGATGTTGTAGTGCAATCTTATCCGCGCGGACTAACATGTAGTCTCAATATTTTACAGTTTCCTAATCAGTCACTGTAATTTCCAGATACTTAACTGGATTTACAGGACTTAACTGGAAACTGTAACTGAAAAAACAGAAAATAAAGGGATGTTTGGATTTTGGCATCCATGCTTGTCCTCTCTTTCCCTAGACTTTGGTTAGTGATCATTAGTGATGAATCCACTTAATCAAGCCATCCCGGAGGTACATTAGGACTTTGCAATCATTTCATTTGTTAGGGAAAAGGGGAATTTTGACATGAAAAGTAAATCAACAAGAAAATTAGGTCAAGATGTATCAACTTTAGAGGAAGATCTCTAAGGTGGTCACAAGAAGGACCACCCTTAAGACCTATACTCAAGTGTATCTCATACATCTTGTGTGACCTAAATATGTAAGTCTTAAGGATCTTCATCCATGGAAAAGGTTTCAAGATGAACATCTTAGACTATGGGGGGACATTTACAAGGAAGTAAAGGATATGGACCATTTAGAAGTGATCACCTATGGAGTTTGACTCCAAGATGACCATCTTCTAGGTCAAATAAGCAAGTATAAGCTAGGAATGTAAGGGGGACAAGGGAAATACATAATAAAAAATGTGAACCCTTATAGAGAATCATCTATGAAGATGACACTACCAGAAACAGGTGTTTTAGCGACGGAATAATCAGCGACGGACTTATTCTGTTGCTAAATAGCGGCGGAATATAAGCTTTAGCGTCGGAATTATTTTGGCGTCAAATTTAGCGACGGAATTTAATTCCGCCGCTAATTTCCGCCGCTAAAACGAATATTTCTCGAATATTCGTTTAATTACCGCCACTATTTTCGCGGTTGATTTACCGACGGAATATTCCGCCGCTAAATCTTTATCAGCGACGGAATTATTCTGCCGGTGGAAATATATCATTTTTTATTTTTTTTATTTAACAGCGTCGGAAATATTCCGACGGTGAAATTAAAATATTTTTTATTTTTTTTTTGAAATATTACACCGACGGAATATTTTCGCCGCTGAACAATTAATTTTTTTTTAATTTATCAGCGTCGAAAATATTCCGACGGTGAAATTAAATGTTTTTTTTTTGATTAAACACCGACGGAATATTTCCGCCGCTGATAAGTTAATATTTTTTTATTTATCAGCGACAGAAATATTTCGTTGCTGATAATAAAATGAAATTTTTGTTTATTTTTAGAACTAAATAACAAAATAACAAACTAAAAAACATTAAAATATCATAAATATTTATGATATTTTTGAAAAAATAAATAAATCATAAATATTTATTAATTTTAATTTAATAAATATCATTATTTTTTTATGTAAAATATGAAAGTTATTTTAAATTACTCTCATAAAAATAAATATGAGTCAATAAATATTATTTTTGAAAAAATAAATACCACATAAATATTTATTAATTTTAATTTAATAAATATCATTCTTTATAATTATATAAAACATGAAAATTATTTTAAATTACACTAAAAATATATATGAGTCAATAAATACACTATATCATATATATACACTATACCATATACCACATACCACTATACACCATGCCATATACCTATACCCATACCCGATATCACTATACCCTATACCTATGCCCGATACTATACCGTATACCCTATACACTATACCCGATACCCTATACCACTATACCCTATACACTATACCATATACCACTATACCCTATACACTATACCCTATACACACTATACACTATACACTATACACTATACCACTACACCCTATACCACATACCCTATACCATATACCTATACCCTATACCCTATACCTATACACTATACACTATACCCTATACACTATACCCTATACCCTATACCCTATACACTATACCCTATACCCTATACACTATACACTATACACTATACCCTATACCCTATACCCTATACCCTATACACTATACCCTATACCCTATACACTATACCCTATACCCTATACCCTATACACTATACCCTATACCCTATACACTATACACTATACCCTATACCCTATACCCTATACACTATACACTATACCCTATACACTATACCCTATACCCTATACCCTATACCCTATACACTATACACTATACAAGGGCAAAAAGGTTGTACAGGAGAAGAAGGTCTTGGAAGTGGTTGTGGAGAAGGGTATGCAAAATGGACAGAAAATTACATTCCCAGGAGAAGCCGATAAAGCTCCTAACACTCTTACTGGAGACATAGTCTTTGTACTACAACAGAAAGAGCATCCAAAGTTCAAGCGAAAGGGTGATGACAGGGGCAAATTATACATCCACTTCTCGGTCGACTTCCCAAAATCCTTAACTTCCGAACAATGCAAGGCCCTAGAGGGTGTGCTGCCTCCTAAGCCTTCATCGCAGATGACAGATATGGAGCTTGATGAGTGCGAGGAGACAAACCTTCACGATGTCAACATTGAAGATGATGACATGACACAAGAAAAACAGACCACATAAGCAGTTGCGTTACATGCCGTTGATTCCAAGACTGCAACGCCTCTACGCGTCTAAATCTACTGCAGAGGCAATGCGTTGGCATAAGGAAAGTTTGCGTGAAGAGGGTGTGTTGATTCATCCCAGTGATGGGGAGGCATGGAAACACTTTGATGAGACTTATCCTGACTTTGCGTACGAAGCAAGAAATATACGGTTATGCATCTGCCTCGATGGTTTCAATCCGTTTGGTCTGGGGCAAAATCTTACTCTTGTTGGCCGGTTATAGCCATGTCTACAATCTTCCGCCCTGGTTGTGTATGAATGATCCCTACATGTTCTTGTCGTTATTCATCCCGGCCCCTTGACCACAGGAGGAACATTGACGTCTATCTCCGACCTTTGATGGGACGAATTGAAGCAACTTTGGGAGGATGGGGTCAAAACGTGGGATGCTTTCAAGCGAGAGAATTTCGGCATGAAGGCTGCGTTGATGTGGACGATTAATGACTTCCCTGCATATGGGATGTTATCGAGTTGAGCACCCATGGGAAGTTGGCTGTCCGTATTGTATGAGTGACACAAAGTCTTTCACGCTCACGCACTCACGGAAAACCATGTTGGTTCGATTGCCATAGACAATTTCTTCCAGGAGGACCACCCATTCGGGACCCGGAAGAATGCATTTAAAAAGAACAATATTGACCATGATGAGGCCCCGATTCATTTAAGTGGTGACACGGTCTATGAGAAGGTATCTACATTGCCCGATCCTCGGTGGGGAAAAAGTTTTCGAAGACCAAAATACAAGGGTTTGGGACTACCCATAAGCTGGATCAAGAGGAGTATATTTTGGGAGGCTGCCATCTTGGAAAACAAATCTCATTCGACATAACCTTGACGTGATGCAAATTGAGAAGAATGTATTCGATTATGTTTTTAACACGTTGATGGATTTCAAGAGAACAACTAAAGACAACGAAAAAGCTCGAAAGGACCTTAAGGAAATCTGTAGCGGCGGCCTTAGACTTGGTATACGTCAATGGTAAACCGGTTAGACCGATGGCTCAATACGTGCTTACAAAGGAAAAGAAGCTCCTCCTCCTGAAATGGCTCAAGGATTTAAGGCTTCCGGATGGTTACGCGTCTAACATTGGTAGCTGTGTCAATGTAGAGGAGGGGAAAGTGCAGGGGTTTGAAGTGTCACGATTGCCACGTTTTCTTGGATAGGCTACTTCCGATTGCTCTCGGGGTCTCTTGCACGACAATATGCGGGTGGCGTTAACGAGTTAAGTGAGTTTTTCCGAGCGTTAACATCGACCACCTTTGCGTGTTGATCACATGAAAAAGATTGAGGAGAGCATCGTAGTGACTTTGTGCAAACTTGAGAAGATATTTCCTCCTTCATTCTTTGATTCTATGGAGCATTTACCGGTCCACTTGGCATACGAAGCTAGAGTCGGTGGTCCAGTTCAATACGAGATGGATGTATCCATTTGAGAGGTAATTGAATTTATTCTATTTCTAAATAATTTGAGCGTTAACAATATACCTTCTTTAACATTATTTATGTTTTAATCTACGAATGACTTTTAGGTATCTAGGCCAATTGAAAAGGAAGATGAGCAATAGGGCCATACGGTCGAGGCCTCAATTTCGTGAGGCCGTTATCATAGATGAGATTGTTGCCTTTGTCGGAACATATTTTCCTCGATGTTGATACGAGATTGACTAGGGTTGACCGCAATTACGATGGTGGTTTTCCGTCTAAGGGAAACATCTCTGTATTTTCATCCCCTGGTCGGTTCCTCGGCAAACGGGTTGGTACGCGTACGTTAACCGCTAAAGAGTTTGCCGCGGTCAAAACGTATGTTCTTCTTAAGCTGTGACGAGGTTGAGGAATATATCAAGTAAGTCATTGATGTTATGTATACGCCTCGTCGATTAAATTATGCATGTTTAATTACCTGCATATGAAATGACTTGTTTAACCCTATTGCAGAATGTTTGAAGATTTAGCTCGAGATTTATCTCCAGAACTCATCGCAATTAGGACAGATAAAGAATTTCCAAACTGGCTAAAGAAATATGTAAATATTTCGTTTCATTCAAATTTATTCTATACACTTCTTTAAACATTCAATCTTAAAATTGTATTAAATTGGTTACAATATTGTCTTATATAGATAGTGAACATCAGGTGATGCCAAAGCTGCGAGGTTAAGACATTTAGCATCATCTCCGTACTTGAACGTTCCTTTATACAACGGTTATTTCGTGAATGGCTATGTGTTTCATACCAAAGCTTACGGGGGATCTAAATTGACGTGGAATAGCGGTGTGAAGCTTAAAGGAAACCTTGATTATTATGGCGTCTGAAAGAAGTAGTCGAGGTGGAGTATTTGGGTAGAAACAGTGTTGTCTTGTTCAATTGTGATTGGCGGGATCTTTGTGCGAGGTGTTAAGAAGCACGCCAGATTTGACCTCGTCGATGTAAAGGACTCGTCCAGACATAATGGCGACGACGTCTTCATCTTAGCATCTCAAGCACAACAGGTATACATGACTCCCTACCCTCGTCCGTGACCCGACGGATGGTGGGCTGTCTGGATGACCAAGGCTAGGAGCATGATTGACAACCTACCCTCGTCGATAACTACAGAGTCGTCATTAGAAACACCCTATCAAGAGGATGAAATGCCAGTGCCACCTAACGTTTCATCAGCTAATCATCCATTAGATGATGTCACTCATATTCCTCAAAATGTTGATGAACCCGAGGAGGATATATTACCAGTGAATTTGCCAACTCCTCCACCTCGTTCAGGTCATCTCGCGCACATTGATATTGATGAATCAGAGGAAGAGGAAGAGGCAGAGGAAGAGGAAGAGGAAGAGGAACCAGAGTTTGATTCATCAGAGTCCGAAGACGAAGATGAAGAACTCGATTTTTGTAGTAATTCAGAGTCCAGTGATGATGATGGGGACGAAGATTAATAATAGTTTAAAGTTTAAAATTGTATTGTGAATGCTTTAGATTATTAGAACTTTAAAATTTTATATGTATTGTGAATGCTTTAGATTATTAGAACTTTAAAGTTTTATATGTATTGTGAATGCTTTAGATTATTTTTAATATCCGTCGTTTTATATATATTGTGAATGCTTTAGATTATTAGAACTTTAAAGTTTTATATGTATTGTGAATGCTTTATATTATTAATAGTTTAAAGTTTTATATGTATTGTGAATGCTTTAGATTATTAGAACTTTAAAGTTTTAGATGTATTGTGAATATATTGTTTCCTATTGTTAAAGTTGTATATTTTAATATTTTTACTGTAATACAGATATGAGTTCTAGTAGTAAGGGTAAGGGTAAGAAGAAGACTAAGCCCATCTACACATTGATTATTGGGACGCAACCGTCCCGATCCGGTATCGATGATGTCGACCCTTCTCGCAGTAGTACTAGCTCCACCTCTAGGGCCGGTACTCAGACTACTGTCGATTCTGAGGGGAGGATCTTTGTCCGGATATCATCACATTATGAGAAGTAAGTAACTCTTCATTAATTTGATATAAGTTGGTTCCTTTTTGTTTTATATATAATTCATTATTTAAGTTAAAATGTTATTGTATAAATATACTTGGCAGGTTTGTAGGTGGATACCCCACCACAGGGACTAAGATCGGGCAATACTGGCGGTCTCGGAAAATGACCGAGTTTTGGCCCAACTGGAAAAAATTGCCACCGAGGCAGAAGGAGGATGCGTGGGAGGAGTTTAAGGTAATGTGTTAATGGTTTTTATTTAAAACTTAAATGTTAGTTTGTTATTAAAATGTTATAATTAATAATGATTATACTCTTTTAGTTTTGTAATGTTATCATTATATGTTGTAGGGGAAATATTATTGGGATGAGTCAATAAGCGAGGCGACGGCTAGATATGTTTTCAATGAACAGGCTCACAAGATATTTAAGGATCATATTTGTAACATATTTATCTATCCTTAATTAGTTTAATTAACAATGATTATACTCTTTTAATTTTATAATGTCATCATTATATGTTTACGAGATATTCATATTTTTATAGGTACCACGAAGAGAAATCATTATACTAATCGGCTCGCGGCGGGACAACAACCCTCTTGCCCTACTTGGATGATCGAGGAGGTGTTTCGTCAATTTTACGAATATTGGGGGTCGGATGCGGCGAAGGCTATATCCGAACAGGCCAAGGCCAATAGAGCAGGCTCCTCGGAGTCGGCGGCGATGCATACCATGGGGACGCTCACGGTCGCCGAGCATCACGACCGCATGGTATGTATGTTAGTTTAAATGTAGTAGTATATGGATGCTTTTAAATAGGTTTATGTACGTATGTTAGCTGGGAGCCATGTTGATGCTATGAAATCCATGGTTTTAGTGTAAATGTAGTGTATGCATGCTTTTAAATCAGTTTAAATGTTGCATTTATACAATTTCAAAGTAATAATCTCGCTTATTTTATTTATAGGAAAGGGAGCATGGTCCGAATATCAGTTTTGTGGATGTTTACGCTAGCACCCATCTTCGGAATTCTACAGCGCCCGATCAACCTCCGCAATGGGTTGACGATCGCTCTGCTAATGCCTTTGTAAGTAAACTATCATTAAATGACTTGATTTTGAATATGTAAATTTATTTATGTACCTTACATTGTGTATATGATTATAATTGTTTGTTTTATTTTGACAGGCTGCATATCAAGCCGCCGTTGTTCCCGAAGGAACGCCTCCCGGCGAGCTCATCCCCTTCGTGCCTGATGTTTGGCACTCGGTCACCTCTGAGGGACATCCAAAGAGAGGAGCCCGAGTGTTAGGGATGGGGGATTACGGGCGGCAATGCCCGTCGACGTCGACCGGCCGTCGGCGAAATGATGCCCCGCCCACGTATGATCCGAGGGTTGACACTGGAGGCTGCGTTGGAGGAGGAGAGACGCGAGCGGGCAAAGCTTGCGGAGGCTTTGGCGGTTCGACGCGGATGCAGGAGGAGAATGATCGGCGTCATGCAGAGATTCAAAGACAACATGCGAGACTCAAAGACAATTGGCGCTGTTGATGGCTCATCTCGCCGGGACTTCCAAGGTGAATTTCCAGGCCTCGCCCAGAGTTGATTGCGGACTTTTTAGACATTTTTGTATTAATTTATACTTGTTTGTAAACATTTGAGACATTTGGTACCCGCGAGCCCCTCCCCTCCCCCCCCACTCCCCCTCTCCCCTCCCTCCCCTCTCCCCTCTCCCCTCCCCCTCTCCGCCTGTCCCCTCCCGAATTGGTACGGTGATATTTAGTTTTTATTTGGTACTACTGATATTTGATTTTTAGTTTTTATAGTTTTAGTTTTATAAATTGAAATGTTATATCGTGTACAAAAAATTTTGGTTTATTGATATTTTAAATTATTATATTTTTAATTTATTTACAAATCGCCGACGGAAATTCCGTCGCTCAAATTAATTTCGCCGAATTTAATTTTTGATTATAGCGGCGGAAATTCCGTCGAAATAAAAATTAATTAAAATTAATTAATTTCACGCGGAATTTTCCGTCTCGAAATTAATTTATTTTAATTAATTTTTATTTCGGCGACGAAATTTCCGCTATAATCATTTAATTTTTATTTAATTTTTGATTTCAATGCGGAAATTTCCGTCGCTGTAATAAAATTTAAATTAAAATTAAATAATTTCAGCGACGGTAATTTCCGCCGCTGAAATTAATTTATTTTAATTTAATTTTTATTACAGCGACGGAAATTTCCGCCGCTGAAATTAATTAAATTAAATTAATTTTTATTACAGCCACGGAAATTTCCGCCGCTGAAATGAAAATTTAATTAAATTAAATTTATTTAGCAGCGGAATTTTCCGTCGCTGTAACCATTAATTCACCGGCGGAATTAAATTCTGTCGGTAAAATAAAAAAATACCGGCGGAAATTGACCCGTTGGAGCACTGCGACGGGCTGGTAGCGGCGGACCACCGACGGAATTTTTCCGCCGGTGATTATTTTTAGCGACGGAAATTTAATTTTAGCGGCGGAAATTTCCGTCGCTAAATGACCTTTTTCTGGTAGTGTGAACTCCATGGAGATCCTCTTGGATCCTTGGGACAAAGGGGAAAGGGAGGTAAACAACAAGTAACCCAACTATTCTACATCATTTATGTATGAATGAAGGAGATTTGAGTAAGGAGAACAAGGATTTACCAATGTTTCTTTGAGTTTGTGTTTAGGGTTTGAAGGTTTCAAGGTTTAAGAGTGGTTTTGGAGGGGATTTGTGTTAGGTTTTGATGTTAGATTGGTGGAAGATAAGTGTTGAGGGCTGTTTGAGAGTGAATTTTGATAGAGTAACAGTAGGATTTAGGAATTTTTTGGCCTCTTTAAACTGAGGGAGAAGAGCTGTATTTATAGGTTGGTTGGGGTGCAATCTTATTCGCGTGGATGAGTTTGTAGGCACAATCTCATCCGCGCGGATGGGATCAGCAGCGTGCATGTTTGTTGCAGAAAGCTGTTTTGGTTGTTTTCTATTTAGTCAATATTCCTTTTTTTATTGGAAATGACAAATTCCAGCGAGGTCCCATGCCATTTTCTTATTCCTAAGAGGTCCTTCCACATTCAAATTGTCAAAATAATGTCCAAAAAATTCCCCTAAGTGATTATAAATTATTAATTTGGGCTGACGGAATATTAACGACCCAGATTGGGGCACTTAAAGTAGCCCCTCGGCGATGATACTTCCAGGGGAAGTGGGGTCGTCAACAAAAGTGAGGATCTCAATCTGGAAAGCTTTTACCAAGATGGGTGAGGAGGTGACCGAGGCGGTCGGATGGCTGGACCCTTTTAAAGGATTCCTACGTATCCCAGGTGGGAATCAAGTCGGTCGTAGTTCAGATCTTGCGGGGGAAAGGAGTGACCAAGGTGGTCGGATGACTGGACCTCCCCACCGCATTTTCGTTGCCGAAGATAAACTCGACTAACGAAGCTATTGCCGAAGATAAACTCGACTAACGAAGGTGTTGCCGAAGATAGACTCGACTAACAAAGGTGTTGGTGAAGATAGACTCGACTAACGAAGGTGTTGCCGAAGATAGACTCGACTAACGAAGGTGTTGCCAAAGATAGACTCGACTAACGAAGGTGTTGCCGAAGATAGACTTGACTAACGAAGGTGTTGCCGAAGATAAACTCGACTAACGAAGGTGTATTTTATCACCGCTGTAAGTACCCAAATTCGGATCATTACAATCCATTAACTGGCCCTTTCCAAGTTAACTAGAATCCGTGAACTCCCCATTTCCGAGTCAACGAGACTTCCCAGGACTGCCCCGTGCATCCAAATTTCAAAGTTTACTCAACACACGTTCTCACACGTAAAAGTACCACTTTCCTCGAAATACGCAATTTTCAGGGTCTTCTGGGGTTTGATTTGCTGTTTTTACGAGTCTCGACCTTCCGGAGGTCATAACTTCCTCATATGAACTCCGTTTTGGGCCCACCGCATATCAAATTGAACGCGAGAACAAAATCTATACATATAACTAATTTAATCAGGGAAAATAGCCAATCTGCAGAACTGGCCATCCGGCCTGTTTTACTGGTTTAATCAAACAATCCTCCACGTGTCAATATCAATCAAATTCAAGGCCAAAAGACCAAAATGCCCCTCAAATGGAAGGCCTGGCCGCCCGGCCTGTTTTACAAGGAAAATAGCCAGGCTAAGTAACCTCCTTCTCCACTCCTTCTCCTCCTATAAATACTCCTCCCCCTCCTCCTTTATATTTCATTCACCAATTCACTCCTCTCTTCACCCCTAGCAACAAGGCTAGTCTTTCTCCACTCTTCGGGGGCCCTCATGCTACTCGTCGATGGAATTCTCTGTTCTTCGGGGGCCCTCGTGCTACTCGTCGGTGGATTCTAATCAATGGTTTGAAGGGTTCAATACAGGAAAAGATGGGTTTACATCAGGTGTGGACTTTGACGGACGCTTCCACTCTGGCCCTGAAAGCTGAACTTATGGAGAAGTCGAGTTCGAAAAGTTTTACTCCTTTTCGCAGGTTTCCTCAACAGGGTAGTTCTGAAGCAGTAGCCGATAAGGACCCAACTCCGCAGGCGAAGAGTACAGGCAGTGCTAGTAGTAGCGCAGGGAATAAGGCTCCAACACAGAAAACAGCAAATCCATAAGCCAAGCCAACAGGGGATAAGTGTTTTCGTTGTCATAGACAGGGTCATAGGTCGAACGTTTGCCCCACCCAGAGAACTGCTGCAGTTTTGCATGAGTACGACGCGGAAGAACCCGAAGTTGATGAGTATGAAGGGGTCAAATTTGCTGAAGAGGAGTCTGAGTAGAGGGTCGGGTGTGTGCTTCAACAGATGCTACTTTCTTCCAAAGACGAGGGCCAACGGAAGAATCTGTTGAGAGCACACTGTTCTGTTAACAACAAGGTATGTAATTTGATTATTGATAATGGTTGTACTGAAAATCTAGTGTCGCAGAAATTGGTTGATATTTTTGGGTTAAAAAATGAACCTCATGAGAAACCTTATAGTTTGGGATGGGTGAATAAAGGTTCAGAACTCCGGGTATCACAGACTTGCAGGGTCCCTATTTCTATTGGAAAACATTATAAGGAGGAGGTTGTTTGTGATGTTCTGAATATAGACGTTTGCTATATATTGCTTGGTCGCCCTTGGCAATATGACTATGATATTACTTATCGAGGAAAGGATCATGTGTTAATGTTCATATGGGGTAAACATAAAATTGCAATAGCTCCTGTATTGTGTTTTGAGAAATAGGTTAAGAAGGAGAAACCGATCGTGATGCTCATACAGAACGAGAAAGATCTGGCAGCAGCTATTGATGAAGCAGAGTTCTTTTGTCCGATGGTGGTTAAAGGGCTGTTGGGTTCTGTTAGTGTGGAGATCGAGATGCCTAGAGATATTGAAGAACTTCTTTCAGGTTTTCAGGAGTTGATGTCTGACAAGTTTCCTAATGAGCTCCCTCCTATGAGGGACATTCAGCATCAGATTGATTTGATTCCAGGAGCTAGCCTGCTAAACCTCCCGCATTATCGCATGAGCCCTAAGAAGAACGAGATACTTAGAGAGTAGATTGAAGATTTGCTGCGAAAGGGGTTTATCAGGGAGAGTATGAGTCCATGTGCAGTACCAGTCCTTCTTGTGCCAAAGAAAGGAAATCAGTGGCGTATGTGTGTTGATAGCAGGGCCATCAATAAGATCACCATCAAATACAGATTTCCTATCCCTCGTTTAGAGGACAAGCTTGATGAGTTATCCGGAATTCTAAGGTGTTTACGAAGTTGTATTTGCGCAGTGGGTACCATCAGATTCGGATCAGACCTGGGGATGAGTGGAAGACAGCTTTCAAGAGCAAGGATGGTCTTTATGAGTAGTTGGTCATGCCATTCGGGTTATCTAATTCCCTTATCACCTTCATGAGGCTGATGAACCAGGTATTACGACCTTTTATTGGTTCTTTTTTCGTAGTATATTTTGATGATATCCTGATCTATAGTAGAGATAGAACTGCACATTTGGAACATCTTAGTCAAGTGTTGCAGGTTTTAAAAGATAATCAGTTGTATATCAATCTTAAGAAGTGTATATTATGCACCAACAAATTGCTTTTTCTGGGATTTGTTGTTGGTGAGGATGGGATTCAGGTTGATGAGGAGAAGGTGAGGGCGATAAGGGATTGGGCGGTTCCAAAATCAGTCACGTAGGTGCGCAGTTTCCATGGCTTAGCTACTTTTTACAGGAGATTTGTGCATGATTTCAACACTATTACTGCACCTATTACCGAGTTTCTGAAGAAGGGAAAATTAAGAGTTTTCCCTCATCAAGGAAAAACTTTGCACCGCACCAATTCTTGCCCTACCAGATTTTGACAAGATATTTCAGGTGGAGTGTGATGCTAGTGGCGTAGGGATTGGGTCTGTTCTCTCCCAAGAAAAGCGACCGGTGGCTTTCTTCAGTGAGAAGTTGAGTGAGGCTCGACAGAAGTGGAGTACTTATGACCAGGAGTTTTATGCAGTTTTTCGGGCTTTGCAATAGTGGGAGCATTACTTGGTTCAAAGGGAGTTTATTCTGTTTTCTGATCATCTTGCTTTGAAGTTCTTACATAGTCAGAAAGTGATAAATAAGATGCATGCTCGTTGGGTTAGTTATTTGCAAAAGTTCCTTTTGATTATTCAGCACAAGTCAGGAGTTCAAAACAAAGTTGCAGATGCTTTGAGCAGGAGGGCTTCTTTGTTGATCACTTTATCCCAGGAGGTTGTGGGTTTCGACTTGCTGAAAGACCTGTACGAGGAGGATGCAGATTTCATGGAGATATGGTCGAAGTGTGTGGGCAAACATCCGAGTGGAGATTTTCATATCCGGGATGGGTTCCTGTTTAAAGGGGATCGGTTGTGCATCCCTATTTCTTCCTTACGGGAGAAACTGATTTGTGATTTACATGGTGGGGGTCTTAGTGGACATTTGGGACGAGACAAGACTATTGCGGGTTTGGAGGAGCGTTATTTCTGGCCTCATCTGAGGAAGGATGCGAGTTTGATTGTTAGAAGGTGCTATGTTTGTCAGGAAAGTCTCAAAATACTGGTCTTTATTTACCTCTACCTATTCCTGATGATATTTGGCTGGATCTATCCATGGACTTTATTTTGGGCTTACCTCGTACACAGCGGGGCGTGGAATCTGTTTTTGTTGTGGTGGATTGGTTTTCCAAGATGTCCCATTTTATTGCTTGCAAGAAGACGGCGGATGCATCCAATATTGCAAAGTTATTTTTTAGAGAGATTGTGTGACTGCATGGAGTTCCTAGGTCCATTACCTCGGATAGGGACATCAAATTTCTGAGCCACTTCTGGATTACTTTGTGGCGTATGTTCGACACTTCGCTGAATAGGAGTTCTACAGCACATCCGCAGACAGACGGACAGACAGAAGTTACTAACCGAACTTTGGGAAACATGATTAGAAGTGTTTGTGGGGACAAGCCGAAACAGTGGGATTTAGCGTTGCCACAGGTGGAGTTTGCTTATAACAGTGCAGTGCATTCAGCGACAGGGAAGTCACCTTTTTCCTTGGTTTATACAGCTGTTCCTAGGCACGTCGTGGTTTTGGTACCGTTACCTAATGGTCTTAGTGTGAGTCAAGCTGCTAAAAATATGGCCAAGGAGGTGCAAGCTGTCAAGGAAGCTGTCAAGGCTAAGCTAGAGGCTACGGGGTTGAAAAATAAGGTTGCTGTTGACAAAAAGAAGCGGGAGAAGGTTTTCGCAGTTGGGGATAAGGTCATGGTGTTCCTACGGAAGGATCATTTCCCTGTAGGCATGTACAAGAAGCTGCAACCTCGCAAGTATGAACCTTTCAAAGTGACCAGAAAGATTAATGATTATGCTTATGTGGTGGCTCTTCCCGATGATTTGAACATTTCTAATACGTTCAATGTTGCTGATATTTATAAGTACCACACGGATGGAGTTCTTTATCCCGATGTGAACTCGGGGTCGAGTTCTTTAGAGGTGGAGGAGACTGATGTAGGAGACGACTGCAGTCCAGGCGGGCGCCCCAGTGCAGCCTAGGCGGCCGCCTCTCGTGGTGTCAACAAGCGAGATCCTTCTGGTGGCCAGGCGAGCGCCTCGATCAAGCCCAGGCGAACGCCTCACGACGGAAGGAGCAACCCATCAGCTACTGGAGTCCAGGCGGGTGCCTGACATGTCCTAGACGAGCGCCTCACCGTGGTTGTCGAAAGCCACCAGTTTCTGGTGTCCAGGCGGACGCTTGATATCTTCCAGGCGGGCGCCTCATTTGACGGACCAATTTCCTTATTTTTCTGTTTGCTGAATATTTGGAACTTAAGTTGGGGTTATTTTAGTCATTGTTTTACTATTTTGTCTTAGGGTTTTTGGAAATATTTAAACACTTTTAGGGCTTGATTAAAACTCAGTTTTGATATATAATTTTGAAGAGTTTTCTCTCTTTTCTGGTGGATTTCAGTTTATCCTTTTTTTAGGGTTCATTGCTGGTGAATTCTTGTATTTAACGCTTGCTATTCACGAATCGTGCTGTTAGGTCCCAAATGGTAGAAATCAGGCTAGAGGGGGGGGGGGGGGGGAATAGCCTGTTTAAACTTTTTGCTTAAAAACTCTTAGTCTTTATAAAAGGTTGTAGGAAACTCACTTGCCAACTGTTAGATTTATTTTGCACAGCGGAGATTACAGTTAGGCTAGGTTTACAACCGGTTAGGTAGAGTTTCAAAAACAGTAAGTTAAAATCCTTATGCAAATAAGACAAATTAAATTTCCAAGTAAGACAAACAAGATGAGTAGTAGGTTGAGTCAATAGGTTGTGACCAGTTGAGAGAATGTCAACCAGTTACAACTACACAAAAATAAACACGCACACAAGAGAATGACACATTGTTTGAAGAGGTTCACAGTGTTAAATAACTGCTACGTCCTCTACCAAGTTTGGTAGAGGACGTGCTACCTATTACAAGTTGCAAGCCAATGATTGAAGGCTGCCAAACTAAAGGTGACCACTAACGGATCGTGCTACAATAAAGACCTGATGTTTTCTAGAGATGTGCTCACAAGTTGAGCTGATTTCTCTAGGGTGTTGTGTGTGAATCAATCAATGTGTTCCAAATATAGTCTAATGAAGGAACACTACAATATTGATTGAGGTGCACAGTGTATAAGTCCTAACAGAGATGTCTAGTGAATAAGGGGACTTGAATTGAATGCTTTGAACTATGGAGTTTGCAGGATGTTAGTTCAGAGCAACTCACTCTCAAGAATCATAAATGCACCAACCTTCTTCAATGCTCCAGGGAAGCTATTTATAGTGAACTTTGAAAAGGAGCCGTTGTCTTTGAAGAGGTTGCAATGATGACTTGATCAGGCATGCCTTTGAATTGAAGGATCTTTGCATTAAATGCCTGAGATAGAGAGAGAAGATTTTCCTTGTAGAGTGGTTGGAAGGATGTGAGTACTGGTCATTTTGACAATCTATTTTGAGCTTCGACACCGCAGAATGTCACTTCAGTCTATTCAAGATGCTTGCTTTACCAACTTTAGCTAAAGGGATTCTTTGGGTAGTTGAGAGCAATAAATGCTTCGGTTAGGCTGGGCTGAGGAAAGCTTGCTGAGAAAGACACAACCGGCAAGGGAACCTGTGAAGGTTACATCCGCTAGATAAGGCAACCGGTTAGGTTGACACATCGGTTAGGAACTCAACCGGTTAGGTGACCAAACCGAGTAACTCACAAAAACAACATGGGGGCAAATCTTCACACCTTCAAGTCTTCAAGGTCTTGAGAAAATTACATGATTTAAAAACACTGGCACTAGCATTAAGGGGACCTATCATACATAGAAAGATTCTATTGGGTCTAATTAAAATTAGGGGTCCACATTATTGCTTGATGTGATTGGGTTTAAGCAATTCTAAACCTAAGCATATATTTGACTAACAATCTCCTCCTAATTGCTTAAGTCCAATCACCCTAGGTTAGCATCATCTTTGACTTAGTAAAAGAATGACTAAAGATTTATCTTTTAGATATGTCATTCCCTAAGTCAAGTAACATTGTAGATGTAACCTGAGAAAGCTTACAGATAAAATGAAAGCTTAAAATTAAGACAAATTAAAGTAAAATATTTTTGAATGAGAATACCTGCAAAATGAGATGGTTAGAACAGTTTGATCATTCAAAAATAATTAAAAGGAAATAAGGAAAGACAAGTCGTTCAAAACAACAGAGTTTGAGGTCAAGGAAATCTCATTGATTAGTCTTCAACCGGTTAAGCAAAAGATGGAAAGACAAGTTCCTCATCGGTTACATTCTAGACTGAGGCAGCAGGATCATCGGTTGGAGGCAAGTCCTTGGGGTCTGAAGGAGGGGTAGCCGATGGACTGGCCGGTTGAGTGCGAGATTTCTTGGCTGACTTCTTGGCTTCCTTTTCATCTCTCTTCCTTTTCTTCCTAGCAGACTTCTCAGCATCACGGTCCGCTAACATCTTCTTGAGAACTTCATTTTCAGTTTTGAGCTTGATCCTCTCAGTATTGGTTTTTCTAAACAAAGAGGCTTGATCGGCTAGCTTCTGGTTCAACTTCTTGATTTCATCGGTTGCAAGCTTCAAATCGGTTTGGGCATCCTTGGCAGTGTTCATCAATTCTTTGTTCAACTGAGACAAGGCACCTAGCTGAGTGGAAAGATCAGTGATCTTGGCATCTTTATCAAACAAATCGGCCACATAGTTAGCTAGATCCTTTGCATAACCGTGTTCCATTCTGTCTAACCTCTTCTCTTCCTCCTCCTGATTGGACTTAACCATACCTGCAACCAGGGCATCATAAAGCTCACAAAGATCACGAACAACAACAGGTCGGTTGAGTTCTTCCTCAGGAACTAGTTGTGGAGCATCAGGTGAAGGATCAGAGTCAGAAGAGGAATCATCGGTAGAGGAACTGACTGATATAGCTTGAGGACCGGTTGGAAGAGCAGCAACTGATAAGGTTTGAATTGGTTGAGGAATGAACACTTGGATGGCAAGGGATGGGTTTGGTGGAGAATGGTGAACGGTAGGAGGCTTCTCGGTTAGATGAGCAGTAAGAGGAATAGAGCGACCGGTAAGGGATGAAGTTGGAGAACCGGTAGAGGCATCGGTTGAAGAATCGGTTGGAGAGTTGACATGGACTGGACCGATCCTAGAGACTTGACCGGTTGGAGAAAATGTGATCTCCTCATCAACTGAGATAGAAGAGGCAACAGAGGGACTGAACACAAGGAAGTCATTGGGGTCAGAAGAGATAAGGGAGTCAGACTCAAGGCTAAGAGTAATGGCATTCTGAATATCATGGGCTTCATCAAATGCGGAGGCAATAAGATCTGCAGCAGTAGGGGCCAATGATAAAGCATGTTGCCTTGATCGAATCAAAGGAATAACCCTTAGAGCCAAGAGAAGAAGGGAGGCTTGCCTAATGTTGCTCCATGGCCGAGGATTGCCATTTTTCACAATAGAAAGCTGGGTCACATTTGGCATTAACCCAACTCTGTGAGTAACTTCGTAGCACCATCTCAAAATTCGTAGCTCCAAAACCTGAGAAATGCGATTGTTGACCGAAAGATATCGCATGAAAATATTGGGAGAAGAAAATGTGCATTCATCCGGTCCAGAGGCAGGTTGAGCCACTCCACCTTGAATTCTTATGTGGCGAAGTCTTTGAGATTGGGAAGGAGAGATTATCGGTTTCTGTTTGGAAGGGAAATTGGTGACTAACTGTTGATCGGTTTTGGAGGGCTTGACCGATTGACCCTTGGGCGGAGGAAACCGAAGGCGAAGTTTGAGCACAACCGGTTTTTGGGCTTTGAGACTGGTTTCCCCAGGGCCAATAGTTCTAGAGAGGTAGAAGGGAATACCAACATCCTTCTCTTTCAGTTTCTTGAGCTCTTGGGAAAAAGGAGGGGGATCAGAAACAATTTTGTACTCGGCGCAGCTTGATATTTTCTCATGAGGAGCAAAGAGGGGAATACCATGAGAGGTTCGAGGAATTGAGGATTTGGAGGTGTAATAGTTTAGGGGAGAAAAGATATCCTTCTGATAAAGGCAGGGGTCGGCATAGACTGGAGGGACAGCAGGATCTAGAATATTAAATTCATCATCATCATCAGAGATATCCTCTACTTCAAAGAAATCAGATTCTTCAACAGGAGCAGAAGAAGTGGGAGGCATGGACTGAGTCTCCTCCTCAACCCTTGGAGGACTAGAAAGTAAGGATTGGATTTCTCTCACCTGACTGTCAAGAATGGAAGCTTGAAGAGCTTGAGCAGTGGTTAGATCATCGGCTCGGTCTTGTAATCTCTTTTCCTCCACATCAAAAAGGCTAGCAGCTACAGCTTGCTGCAAAAGGATATCATCGGCATCAATCGGTTGAGAGGCAATAACCGGTTCAGTAGATACAACGGCTGGAGGGATTGAAACCGGTGGAGATATCATCGGTTGAGTAGAAACCGGCCAAGTAGAGCCTCCTCCCAATGGAGTAACCGGTGAGGTTTCGGTAATGCCTCCTCCTAGGCTTCTAACCGTTGCCATCGGTTGAGGAGTAGTGAAGGCTTGATCTGAGCTTTTCATTCGGTCATGCCTATCATCTCCATTTGAACTGGAGTCTGAACTAGAACTAGATTCAGCAACCTCTTCAGAATTTTCTTTTTCTTCCTCTTCTTCTTCAAACAAAGCATCGATCTCTTCATCAGTAACCGTAGGCCATTTGGTAGAGGTGGACTGAACTGCAGAAAAGAAATCGGCTAAGGAAATATTTCCAGCCGCCTTGAGTTCATTGTCCATATCTAGTAAATTATCCAACAAATCCATCACATTCCTGATCAATTGGTTCTTTCTAGGGCCAAGGCTAACCGGTTCAGAGTCAAAGTTTGGAAGAGTATCCATATCCATTTCATATCTCCCAGACTGGTAAAAATCTGTCTCAATCAAGGTATCTTCAGCTCCATAGAGAATAGCAAAATCAGCCCATACAGCTTGGACCATCATGTCCTGCCTCATTCTATCTTGAGCTAGGAAGACAGCATTCCATTTGAGGGGAAGCTGATCAAAAAATTTGTTGTATAGCTTGATGAGACTGCGCCTAGAAGCGGAAAGATCAAAGTCTCTGAGACGGCAAGGTCTGCTGAAGTATACACCATTCTTAATATGTCGGTTTCCAAAGTCAATATAGTCTTGAGTGTTGCCAGCCGGGACGGAAGACTTGTTGATTTCATGGAATTGAAGCAACTTCCGAATAAACGGCGGCAAATGATCAATTGGATAAACCCAACTAGGAGAGGGAGCAGACTGAGGGTTGATAGCCCAAGGATTGTTGTGGAAGATGTGGAAGGTAGGATTCCTGATCGGTTGGCATCTTCGGTAAGAGGGATTAGATGCATGACCGGTGATAGGAATGTCATCGGTCAAGGTATCATGGCCAAGTAATCGGTTGGGGATAAAGGGTATGAATGAAGAAATGTCGGCTTCAATTCTCTTTCTTCTTTCTGCATTTTCCTTGGCTATTTGGGAAGGTGTTTTTGGAATTGGTTTTGATTTTGAAGTGGCTGGAGGAGGAGTAACAGGTTTGGAGGATTTTCTAGCAGTCTTTTTAGGTCGGATAATGGTTGAGATAGGTTCTCTGTCTTCAGTATCAGGTTCTGGGGATTTTCTTTTGGCCGGAGAAGGGATCGGTTGAGAAGGCTGAGGTTGAGAGACCGGCTTGGAGGAATCGGTTGACGGTTTCTTCTTCGGTTGAGAAGTTTTCTTCTTAGCCGGTTGGGCTTCGGTTGGAGCAGCAATGGGAGCCATCGGTTTGGCTTCTCTAAGAATCCTCGCTTGATCGGCTTTGTCGAAGGCTTTGACAAATGACTTGGGAACCGAAGGTTGACCACCAGAAATAGTAAAAATTGAAGGGATTCTCAAGAGGATTCTACTCATCAGAAGATAATGGATTGGCTTGGCCTTGTTAGATCTGGACAAGGGCTTCTCCTTCTGGAATTTCTTGAAGGCAATTAGGATAACCCGATAGATAAAGGAGCACCAGTTGAATCTCCTTTGAAGCATAACGGCTGCCATGGCTTCCCATTGTATCATGGTGATACAATGATGAGAACCAGACCGGCAAATCACACATCGGTCAATGACTTCGGTTAGGTCATAATGAACAGCATCCAAATCAGCTTTCTGTTCCCTTCACCGGTCACAAATGGATCGGTTCCACGGACGGTAGCCCAGGCGGCTTCCATATCCTTCGAAGTGACAGAAGAGGAACCGGTTGAGGGAAGAGTAGGGAAAGCTTCGGCTATGGAAGTTGGGGAGAAATCAACAGAGAAACCACCAACGGATGAAGTAATGTGAGAAACAACGCCGGGCTTGGGATTATCATCAACTACGCCATTGTTGAAGAACTCATTGACAAGCTCATACAAAATGTCATCATTCCCCTCTGGCATCAAGAACGGCAACAAACCGGAGGCAGTTAGCATTGCTTGGAGGATCTTCCCTTCTTCAGATTCGAAGAAGCTTGGTAGAATGTAACCTCCGAAAATGTCTTTCTTGGTTGGTTTGGGAGCCATCTGTCAAAAGATTTAAGAATCAAAAACATTCTAAGTTAGAACACATTTCAAAAGAAAAAATGGAAGTGAGTTTATAATTTTGAAAATAGTTCTTGTTCTTCAAGTTAAAAGAGTTTGGATATTAGAAAAACTTTACCAGAAAGGATTAGAGTTCGAAGAACAAAGAGAGAATGAAATTTGATTGCTTGAAAGTTCTTAGCTTTTGCAAAGAGAGGGAATCGGAAAGCTTTAATGAAAGATTGTATTTCCTTATATAGTAGAGAGAAATAGAAGATGGAAAGGTTTTTTTGAAATAAAGAAAACGTTTCAACTGCATGGCACAGATATTTAAAAAGATATTGAACACGATTTTAAATATGAGAGATTAAAACTAGGTACGTGTGTGCAGCAGTTAAACCATAATGCAATAATGACAAAAAAAAATAACCTTTTGATAAATTGGAATGATACAGAAGTTACCTTTTTGGTCACAAAATTTTAAATTTGACCAATCATTAAGTACAAAAAGGACGGTAGTAGGAGGGAGTAGGAAACAGCAATGATGCTTTGTCAGGATAGGGTAAGGCGGTAGACGGCTGAAAGGATTGATGGGACTTGTCGGCTAGGGACGCGCCGGTTAGAAACGGATTGAATAGTAATCCGCCCGCAATTCGTCGGCTAGGTAATTATCAATCGGTTGAGCTGACGTCATCACATGAGGCTTGACCGATCAAAGAGATGACCGGTTAGGAGAGAACTTTTGCATCGGTTAAGGGCCATCGGTTAGGGGTACTTTTAAACGGTTAAAAGATGTCGGTTTAGAATATCTTGCTTAATCGGTTAAGAGAGTAGGTCACGAGCACCAGTTAGCAGAAGTAATTGAGGCAACACCAAGATCGGTTGAGAACTTTCACAAACAGCAAAGTTAGTACAATAAATTAACGAATATCAATCATGCCTAGTTCTCCTCTAAGGAATTCAAATCTTTTAATGTCCAATGGTTTTGTCAAAATATCAGCTAGTTGATAATCAGTATGGACTTTTAAAAGAACAATGTTACCCTTTTCAACGTGATCCTTGAGGAAGTGATATTTGATGTCTATGTGCTTGGTCTTTGAATGCATCACAGGATTGTTGGAGACTGATATGGCTGAGGTGTTATCACAATAGATGGGACATACTTCTTTAGGGATTTCATAGTCCACTAGTTGTTGCTTCATCCATAAAATTTGTGAACAAAGAACTCCCAAATGGCTATGTACTCAGCTTCAGTTGTAGAAGTGGAAATTGATGCCTGTTTCTTGCACGACCAGGAAACCAACCGGTTACCTAGAAATTGACAAGTTCCACTAGTACTTTTCCTGGTGACCCTACAAGCTGCAAAATCAGCATCTGAATATCCAATTAGTGTAAATGATGAATCTTTTGGGTACCACAAACCTAAGTTAGCAGTTCCCACAAGATATCTAATAATTCTTTTGACAACTTGCAAATGAGATTCTCTAGGGTCAGCTTGAAATCTAGCACATACACATACGGCAAACATGATATCTGGCCTACTAGCGGTTAAGTAAAGTAGAGAGCCTATCATACCTCGGTAGAGTGTCATATCTACTTTCTTACCGGATTCGTCTTTGTCTAAGTGTACATTTGTGGCCATTGGAGTGCTTTGAGGATGAGCGGAATCAAGACCAAATTTCTTGATTAGATCTTTGGTATATTTGGCTTGATTAATGAAAATTCCTTCTTGGGTTTGCTTGACTTGAAGTCCAAGGAAAAAGGTTAGCTCACCCATCATGCTCATCTCAAATTTGCTTTGCATAAGTTTCTCAAATCTCTTGCATAATTTTTCGTTAGTAGATCCAAAAATTATGTCATCAACATATATTTGAACTAACAATGAATGACCATTATGCTTTGCAATAAATAAAGTGGTGTCAATTTTACCTCGTTCAAACTTCTCACTAAGTAGGAATTTGGAGAGAGTTTCATACCATGCTCGCGGTGCTTGCTTGAGGCCATACAAAGCTTTATTTAATTTGTAGACATGATTAGGCTTCTTAGAATCTTCAAATCCTGGTGGTTGATCAACATATACAAGCTCTTGAAGTTCACCATTGAGAAATGCACTTTTCACATCCATTTGATATAGCTTAAATTCTTTGTAGGCTGCATAGGCAAGGAATAACCTAATGGCTTCTAATCTAGCTACGGGAGCAAAGGTCTCATCATAGTCTATTCCTTCCTCCTGACTATATCCTTTTGCCACTAATCTGGCCTTATTTCTTATAATTTTTCCAGACTCATCCAATTTATTTCTATATACCCATTTTGTTCCAATCACTGTTTGATCACTAGGTCTAGGCACTAATTCCCAAACTTTGCATCTATCAAACTGGTTAAGCTCTTCTTGCATAGCTTCTACCCAGCTGGGGTCATCAAGTGCTTCATCAGTCTTCTTTGGTTCTATGTTGGAGACCATAGCAGAGGAAAATAATCCATGTTGTTCCTCTAAGTTTCTTAATTGGCCTCTAGTCATTCTAGGTCCAAAGACATCACCAATAACATTTTCTAAAGGATGATTCCTAACTGATCTCACTTCCCTAGGTAGGTCTTGCCTGACCGATTCCTGTCTTAAGGTTTCTATTGGAGGAGTGGAATCGGTTGAGGGAGAGGAGACCGGTTGAGGTGATCGGTTAGGTGAGGGTGATGCTGACTGATGATGGTGATCGGTAATTGGAGATGGAAATGGTAAGTTGATGGGTGAAATTGGTTCAGCTTCAGGTGATGAATTGGGAGTTGAAATATGAGGACTAGATGGTAAGGGATCGGTTGGCTGTGATTGACTATTTGATTGCCTAACCGATTGAGGAAAGAAGGAGTCATCAACTAGGTCTCTACAGGTTACACCACTAGAGGCTGACGGTTGAGCTGGAGGTTGATTTGCGTTGTTGCTGGTGGTTTGATTAGAGTTTTGATTACCTGTTTCACCTGTCTCAAAAACACCAGAACCATCAGTACTATTTGGAGCCTTGTCAGACTCTAGCAAATCAAATTCATCAAAGGTAACATGAACAGATTCAACAATTTTCAACAACCGTTTATTAAAAACTCTAAATGCCTTACTGTGCTTGGCGTATCCCACAAAAATGCCTTCATCAGCTTTTTCATCAAATTTACCTCGGCGCTCTTTACCATTGTAAAGTACATAGCATCTGCAACCGAAGATCTTGAAGAAACTAATATTGGGGATTCTGCCACGCCACAACTCATAAGGGGTCTTGTTGTGAAACTTGTTGACCAATGATCTATTCTGGGTGAAGCAGGCTGTATGGATAGCTTCGGCCCAAAAATACTTGGGAAGCCTAGCTTCGGATATCATTGTTTTTCCAGCTTCGATCAAAGTCCTGTTCTTTCTCTCAACTACACCATTTTGTTGCGGTGTACCAGCAGCTGAGAAATTGTGGTCTATTCCGTGATCATCACAGTACTGAGCAATTCCAAGATTTTTGAACTCCGTTCCATTATCTGATCTCATACTGATGATATCACACTCTTTTTGGGTTTGAAGTAGACGGAATAACCTGGTAGCAACTTCATATGTATCATCCTTTGAAGCAAACATCTCTACCCAGGTGTATCTTGAGAAGTCGTCTACAACAACCAAGGCATATCTGCTACCCCCCAAACTGGCAGTAGTTGTGGGGCCAAACAGATCCATATGTAGCAGCTGGAGGCACCTAGAAGTGGACATGCAGGGCTTGCTGCGGAAAGATTCTTTATGTTGTTTTCCCAATTGGCATGCTCTACATTTCCTTCCATGATCGCCAGACACTGAGGTAAGCCGGCGACTAGATTGTTATTGGCCAGCTTGGATAGATATTTGAAGTTCAGGTGACTGAGTCTCTTGTGCCATAGCCAGGAGTTCTCACTGATGTTCTTAGCTACAAAACAAACATTAGTAACATTCGAAACATTGTTTAAGTCTATAGCATATACGTTACCTTTTCTATATTCCAAATGAGAAGTGTTTCACCCGTAGCAATGTCTTTCACATAGCAGCTTGGAAGAATTGAAAACACAATGCATACCTTTGTCACAAAATTGTGAAATAGAGAGAAGGTTGTGTTTTAGACCATCCACCAAAGATACCTTCAGTACAGCTGATCGTACCTCTTTTGATGGATCCACGACCGATAATTTTACCCTTTGCGTTGTCACCAAAGACAACTCGGAGGACCAGATGCTTCTTCCAGATCGGTTAAGGAGATCGGCATGACCAACCATATGCCTAGAGCAACCACCGTCCATAATCCAAACATCCTTACCGGCATCGGCTGAGGCCATTAAGCATTCCCGAAATAAAACAAGAAGCTTATGGTCCCCCTTATTCTTTTGGGTCCAAAGAGTTAGTTCCTCTTTGGCCCATACCGGCCACCACCTGAGCTTTTAGACTCAGCGGGTCCAGATAGGTGCTTCAAGAGGCATTCATAAGCCTTGTGACCAATAAAACCACAGTTTACACATTTATTAGAAGATGGCTGAGAGGGTTCAGATGAGTTGATGTTCAATTTGGCCAATGCTTCAGAAGAGTTCACTAATTGAGCGTAAATGCATCCTTTGGGGACGAAGGTGATGGAATTACCTTTGTTAACACATTCGTTGCATCGGTTTAGGAATGCCTTTACCGGTTGGGTTGCCTTTACCGGTTGGGTGACCAGTGACGGTTGATTGACCGGTCATACCCTTACCGATGTCGGTTACCTTACCGGTTGAGGATTCCTGACCTGCAACACTATCAACAATTTTAATTCCACCTTTGCTTTTGCCATCACTAAGTGGAACATATTGTCCTAGCTCAGGATCAGCTACCTCAGTCCATTGGGATTTGTTTTTGTTCAAATAAGCTTTCATCTGTACTCGTCCTTTGGGATAGGTGTGAGGGACAGCTTTGAAAGGTTTGGTTAACTCTCTCTTAATCATTTTGGATTGAGCATCATCAAATTTACCCATCAAGTTTTCAGAGACAGACTTGGTAACTGGTTTGTCATTCTTTGCCTTTTCTTTACTTCTTTGGAGGTAAAACTAATTCCGGTTGTAACATCTCGGTTAGGAGATATTTGATCTTGTATAATAGTCTCCATAGCAGCTCGGGATTTAGAGAATGTGTCAATAGTTTTTGAAAGAGATTTATTCCTTGACACAAGATCAGCAATTTGACAAACGAGATATGTTTAGTCTCTCGGTGAGTTCTTGATTATCTTTCTTCAACCGATCGAGACTCTAGCTTGCTTTCTTTCAAAATTTTTATTTCGGCTTTTAAAGAGTCATTTTCGTAGAAATCAATTTGAAATTATCGGCCATAATTTTGTGAGCTTCATTTAATTTTTCAAAATCGGAGAAGAGCTCATTCATCACCTCTGCCATTTCGAGACTTTGACATATTTGGCATTGGGTCAACAGAGTTTGAGAGGAAGAGGATGATGGTTCAAAATTGGGATCAAAATTTGGCAGTGAAGATATCGGTTCGTGGTTAGGCTCGGTTAGAGGCTTTAAGTGAATCGGTCGGTTCTCAAGCATCGGTTGATAAGAGGCGATCGGTAAGGCTTGAGCTTGATAGGTCGGTTGAATTGGTTGCATCGGCGGTCGAGAGTGGGCATGGTTTTAGGCCCTGACCGTAGAGGGATCCACCTATGTTTTGAATTTTGAAGTTATATGGATTACTGCATCTACCTTGGGAGTAGGAATGGGTTCATCAAAGTATGTCAGGGGAGATCTCATAGGTGGGGTGTGGTCAACATAGGATGATTGTTCATTGGAATTGGGATGTCTAAAGATAGGAGTATGTAGGGAGATGGGTTTATCATATGTTCCATCCATAGCAACAAAGCGACATCAACATCTTCATCCGAGTCGGCATAGTCGGCTTCCTCATTCTCGTAGTCGGTCTCGAACCGGGCGGCATAGCTTTCGGTTCCATCCTCGGCAACTAAGCTCTTAGATTTAGATCTAGGGAATTTCTTGAATGGTTTCTTCCTCAAAAATTCATATTTAGGTTGAGGGCATTTGGAGGCAAAATGGCCGGGTTTTCTACAATTGTAACACACAAGCTCACCTTGGGCATTCTTTCCGTCGGTTGAGGTTGAGGTTTGGCCTTTCTTTTGGAAGTTCCCAGATCTATGGAAGGATGAGGCTTTGGGTTGAAATGATTTGCTGTGGGATTTCTTAAAATCCTTAAACTTTCTGTAGTTTACGCGAATGCAGCAAATTCATCCTCTACCTCAAGAGGTGTGTTAGAAGAGGTATTGGCTAGAGTTGGTTGAGGCTGAGATGTTGAGGGAGAGTCATTGGTGGTAATTTGGCTGGTAAGCATAGAAGAACCAGGGAAGATCTCGGTCTGAGCTGGCAGAGATAGATTTTTAAATTGTTTTTGAACTCCACTCAGCCGGTTGAGCTCTTCCTCATATAGAAACAAAGTAGACACAATGTTCTGGATATGAGTAGTGTTCAAATCACGGCATTCTTTCAAAATGGCGACCTTCACATGCCACAAGTCTCCAAGAGAATTGAGGAATCTCATGTTTAGGTCTTTCATGGTATAGACTCTACCTAAAGATGCACAAGAGTTACTCACCTCGCAGAATCGGTCGTACGTTTCCTTCATTGTTTCATTAGGATTCTTCTTGAAGGACTCAAACTCAGCAACGCTTTTGTAGAGTCTGTTGTCCTTGGCCACTTGATCTCCTTCAAAGTATCTGAGTAAACTTTGCCATACTTGTTGAGCGGTCTCATAGCATTGTACTTGTTTGTACAGTCTGTCATCAAGTCCTGAGGTTATGATGTGCAAAGCTTTTCGATCCAAGGAATCACAAAGTTTGTCATCCTCAGTCCATTCTTCTCGTGGTTTTGGCACATAAGTTTCATAAACCTCAAAATCTTGTTCAGACTCTCTATCTGCATGATCCATGAGAGGAGTTTTGGGTGCTCTAGTTGCAAGATTGATTTTCGGGGTGTCATTGGGACCATCTGACTACAGTAGTTAACCTATCATCTATTGAGTCCAAGTACCGCATGATTCTGTTTTTCCATACTGGAAATTCGTTATCGTTCAACATGGGAACGGATGTCAAGTTGTATGTTTGCATGATTTTTCCTGCCATTTTGGAATTGGCAATTCAAGCGGTTAAGCTTGGAAAAATGATTTTCGAAAATTGCTAGCTCTGATACCAATTGTTAGGCCCAAATGGTAGAAATTAGGCTAGAGGGGGGGTGAATAGCCTGTTTAAACTTTTTGCTTAAAAACTCTTAGTATTTATAAAAGGTTGTAGGAAACTCACTTGCCAACTGTTAGATTTATTTTGCACAGCGGAGATTACAGTTAGGCTAGGTTTACAACCGGTTAGGTAGAGTTTCAAAAACAGTAAGTTAAAATCCTTATGCAAACAAGACAAATTAAATTTCCAAGTAAGACAAACAAGATGAGCAGTAGGTTGAGTCAATAGGTTGTGACCAGTTGAGAGAATGTCAACCAGTTACAACTACACAAAAATAAACACGCACACAAGAGAATGACACATTGTTTGAAGAGGTTCACAGTGTTAAATAACTGCTACGTCCTCTACCAAGTTTGGTCAGAACTTGGATTTGTGAAAGTGCACTACTATATTAATGGTTCCTACCTATTACAAGTTGCAAGCCAATGATTGAAGGTACCAAACTAAAGGTGACCACTAACGGATCGTGCTACAATAAAGACCTGGTGTTTTCTAGAGATGTGCTCACCAGTTGAGCTGATTTCTCTAGGGTGTTGTGTGTGAATCAATCAATGTGTTCCAAATGTAGTCTAATGAAGGAACACTATAATATTGATTGAGGTGCACAGTGTATAAGTCCTACAGAGATGTCTAGTGAATAAGGGGACTTGAATTGAATGCTTTGAACTATGGAGTTTGCAGAATGGAAGTTCAGAGCAACTCACTCTCAAGAATCATAAATGCACCAACCTTCTTCAATGCTCCAGGAAAGCTATTTATAGTGAACTTTGAAAAGGAGCCGTTGTCTTTGAAGAGGTTGCAATGATGACTTGATCAGGCATGCCTTTGAATTGAAGGATATTTGCATTAAATGCCTGAGATAGGAGAGAGAAGATTTTCCTTGAGTGGTTGGAAGGATGTGAGTGCGGTCATTTTGACAATCTATTTTGAGCTTCGACGTAGCGGGAATGTCACTTCAGCGTCTATTCAGCATGCTTGCATTACCAACTTTAGCTAAAGGAATTCTTTGGGTAGTTGGGAGCAATAAATGCTTCGGTTAGGCTAGGCTGAGGAAAGCTTGCTGAGAAAGACACAACCGGTAAGGGAACCTGTGAAGGTTGCATCAGCTAGATAAGGCAACCGGTTAGGTTGACACATCGGTTAGGAACTCAACCGGTTAGGTGACCAAACCGAGTAACTCACAAAAACAGCATGGGGGCAAATCTTCACACCTTCAAGTCTTCAAGGTCTTGAGAAAATTACATGATTTAAAAACACTGGCACTAGCATTAAGGGGACCTATCATACATAGAAAAATTCTATTGGGTCTAATTAAAATTAGGGGTCCACATTATTGCTTGATGTGATTGGGTTTAAGCAATTCTAAACCTAAGCATATATTTAACTAACATGTACACTCCCCCAATATCGTGCTGTTTAACGGTTAGTTAGAAATCATTGACCACATCAATCTTTATTACTTGAAGTCCAATCACCTGAAGCGCCATCCATTGTTGGGTAAGAATCCCTCCTCGACTTTAGTCAATAGGACGGAGAGGGATTCCCTTCCTCGTCCTTGTCTCCATTTTCGACAGCCAAAACTGACCTTTACCTCTTTGTTTATGCAACTATGAAAAGAAGGGGAAATACAATGCTCGTCCCTCGACTGGTCCCACTACCTCGGGTAGAATTGTCAATGCGTTTGACGAGGGGGCCCAAGCTGGTAACCGAGGATGGGGTCGTGGAAGATCCAATCGTGGTAGGTCTGTCACCCCTAGGCCTAGATCTGCCAGGGCCGGGGAGCTAATAATTGAATAAATCCACTCTAAGTATGGAGTGTCGAGGGAGGAATATCGCCTTACGTACCTCCCCTGTGTACCTGTTCAAACCGAGAAAGCCTTAGATGATTTTCTATACAGTTTGAACTATGTCCATTTCTTTTACAAACAATTTCAACTCGGCCTTCGCCCCCCTTGATCCCATTATTTGTGAGTTTTTAGAGGATATCCAGGCCGTCCCGGATATACTAGGATCCAATGTTGTGATATTCCTCGTCGGCTTCATCGTCTTGTGCCGTAGTCTAGGCTTTGAACCTTATCAGTCTGCGTTTCACCATTTTTTCACCATCAACTACAAGGAGGACACTAGGATCCTAGTGGTGAGGAGTGATCCCAACCAGCCCAAGCTTATTTACCCAATGTCTAGCAAGGTATCAGGGTGGAATAAATACGTCATAAGAGTGGAAAGTCGACAAGGCTGGGAATATGCTGCTCCCTCGTCGTTCCCACGTGTGCCCGAGCAAGTCTGGAGGCCGGAGTGGAGCAATTGCCTCATCAACAGGTTGAAACAATTTTCCCAAGTGGGCACTATGTGTTGGTCAAGTCTGGAGACCGACCAGAGGTATTATGTGCAAGCCGAGATCATGCATGGTCCCTTGGACGGCTTAGTGCCCCTCGTTCCTATTGTGAGGGGGAATAGGTTTCTTGACTGGAGGGTGCATCCGAGTTTCGTTTTCCACGAATAGTGTGACATATGCAAGCTCTATGATGATAGGTGTCTTGCCGAGGAGGGCGTGGTCGGCTGTAATCTTTCTTCCTCGTCGTTTTTTTTTATATTTGCATTTTATTTTACTGTTGTCCTTAACCTTCCTTGTCATGTTACTAACAACTTATCTTCCTAGTCTTCTGTAGATTTAACTTAGGAGACGATAAAGAAAATGGAGGAGGAAATACTAGATCCCCAGACTATCATGAAGTTAAAGAGTAGGACTTCACGTTCCTCGGCGAAAAGCAAATGACGCTCTGATGCCGTGGAGAGACAGGCCGTCCTGGCCACCAAAGAATCTGGGGCTTTGCCCCTGAAGCCGGTGGGGGGCACTGGTGCCTCCACCGAAAAAGGCAATGACGGGCAAGAGGCCCGAGCTGAGGGGGAAGTCTCCCAAGAGGGATGGGGAAGGACTTCCGCTAAAAAATGGCTAAGGATAGAGGCTGAGGTGGGAGGCTCCTCCAAGAGGGCTGCTAATGAGCCTACTTCCACTGCACTCTTTGATCGGCATATAAAAACATATGATGAGGCCGAGCAATTTGTGCAGGAAGCACGTGAAGCCCCCATCTTCAAGGGCATGGATGTCCTTGCCCGCAAGGGCCCCCAACAGAGGGTAGGCCGGGCTGTCATCTACAGATCCATGGACGATGAGCTTTTGGATCGTCTCCTGGATTCAAATCCCATCATGGAGAGCCTAGCCATCAGGAAAGGTCTCCTCTTGAGTGAGGTAAGCTTCATCGGTTTTTCATTTTTCCCTTCCTCGTCATATTCACACTTATAGTTTTTTTGATCATTTTTCTCTGACTTTTGCAACTTGCCACGGTCTCGGCATATGAGGTCATTAAAGCGAAGGTGGTTGAGGTCCACGAGAAAAAGCTCGAAAAACTGGCCAAGAACGACAAGGCCGACCTGAAGAGGGTCGTGGAGCTCTTGAAGAACCTTCGCGCTGATGTTGATGCCTATAAAAAAGCTAAGGCAAAAGCCGAGAAAGAAGAGAAGGCGGCCAAAGAGGCCTTGGCCAAAGTCGAGGAGACCACCAAGCTGAGGGAGGCCAAGCTGGAGAGGCAGAGGGTTGAGGCCCTGAAGCAAGCCGAGGAAGTTGCTTCCCGACTGAAAGACTTAGAGGCAAGCATCCCATCTAGGGAGGCAAATGCCATTGCTCGTTATAAAGCCAGTTTGGATTTTAGAGTAATGGCTGAGAAGACGGCCATAATGTACTCTTACGGGTACTTACACTTGGCCAGAAGGGTCATGGTGGACCTGTCTCTCAACCTCGACCTAGGGTGCTTGCTCGGCTTATATGCAAGGATTCCTACGATGAGGTGGCCCAGTCTATGTACCATCTCGTCCCTTTCTCCAGCAATGCTTTGAAGGTCATTGCCTCATTAGATTCTAAGGCCAACTGTCCTGCTTGGGTTCTGTGAATACGTGGTGCCCAAGATCGTGGCGCTTTTTTGTTTTGAATCGCTTTCTCGTGTAAGGGGTTACCGTCTCACATCAGTTTTAAGACATCCAGTTTAAATTGAAAAACGGAGTCGCCACGCCATTTTGATTTCCTCAAAACTTTGAAAAAAAGGATTAGGGTCCGGAGGTTAAGTTACCCCTTGAGAAGAACGTTTGGCATTCACCCAAGGAGCCTTGCCAAAGCAAGTCTTCCAAGATCCGACTTTCGTGCTTGCCTTTTGTGCTTTCGTGTGTGGGATGTGATTTGATAAAAAAGGGGAGAATGTGCCAAGTGGTCTTCCGGACGTATAAACCATGAGTTGGTTATCGCTCGGGATTCCTTGAATTTTGATATGTTCGGGACTTTGATCCCGTGCTCATCTTGGACTTACGATCATCATTATGAGACCTTGGGTCACATGTGATCGGAATAGGGACGTCTCTTTTTATAGTCCAAGAATGAGACTCTTTAGAAAGGAAAGACCTTTGCCCATCAATCCTATATCTTGAGACGATTTGAGCTTGATAGGGACATTTGTGCTCGTCTCAAGTGATGATTGGAGATGTAGGGGCTCAAGTTCATCCTTTTCTAAAGGGATTTCCGACTATGACATCTTTATATGGAGGAAACGATGTAAAGATAGGACCTTTACACCATTACGCCCCAAGAGATGCTTCAAGTACCAAAGGGGACTAAGGGGAGGGGTATAAAGATTGGATCTTTATACTCATCCTATGCCTTTTTGTGCCTTAAGAAGGTCACTAGGCAATCCTTGGAGAGTGATCCCACCATGAGGGACATGGGGAAATGCATTTTTTAAAATAAAGATGACATTTTTATGCAAATATGTGTAAGGAACACTATGCAAGCTAGGACTAGGAATGTAAAGGGAGGACCTTTATGGCTTTCCTATGTCCTTTAAGAACCATTTAGGTGGACAATCCTTGGAAGCAAGGTCTATGGGAAGGGGATGACATTTATATGAATAAAGATGACATTTTTAATGTAAAGATGACATTTTTATATGGAAAAGATGACATTTTCACATCATCATGTGAGAGATCCACCCTAGAACAAGCCATTTATGGTCTTATTGTTCATCCTTGGGATGGATCCTCCATGAATCCTATGTGATGGGGGAATGGGGGTATTATGATCTACATAGCAAAGACTTGATCTTTATGGCAAGAAATCACATATAAAGCAAGTACATAGCAATATAAATGGCAAGGAGCAATATAACAAGAATAACAAGTATATTTTAAAGAGAAGAGGAGGAGAGGTTACCAATGGTGGTGTCCCTCTATCTCCCTTGAAGGTTTCCTAAGGAAGGAGCAACTTTGGAAGGATTTCCGAGAGGAGGGAGGTGATTTTGAGGGGTTTCAGCTTTCTGGAAATTCGTGGCTCTATTTTGGCAGAGTAACAGTGCCAAAATTGTATTTCAAAATGGGTAGAGGAGGTCTCTATTTATAGGCAGTTTTGTGCTTCCTAATGAAGCCGTGCGGCTGTAACCCTTGGCTAATGAAGTTGTGCGGTCTTATCCATTAGTGACTCAACCTATTTCTAGAACCATGCAAGGTGGCATTCTAGAAGCTCTTTCCAACGAGGGACTATGTGGAATTTTAATTCCTAACAAGTCCTTCACCCCTTGGAAGGTTTGGGAAAGTTCCCAAATTGCCCCTGAACTTTAGGAAAGTCCGGGGAATTGCCGAAAAACTTAACCGGAAGGCATGAGCCAGATTTGGGTACTTACAGGTTCCTCCCCCCTTGATCCGCAAAATATTTACACTTTAATTGAGAAGATCGAGGAGGAAGGCATGAGCTCTGGAGACGAGGAGGCGGGTACCAGGGTGGAACCAACCGTAGAAGCTAAGGCCGATGAAGCGCATACTGACCATGTAATCATTCCCCCCTCTGCTGCTGAACAGGATGATCTTTTTAGGGGGGATGATTAGGCGTAGGGGATTTTTTGTTGTAATTTTTGAGGATGTAATAGGGCCCCTTGTACTTAAACATTTATCAATATAAGTCTTTTCTTTAGTCACTTGTCGTCTTGCATATTTACTGCTTTGATATGAACTATTTCATCGTCTTTTGAACGCTTGTTTGTCTGTTGAGTGATCGCTGAATTTGTCTAAGTACCCAACTTTCTTGAGAAGCCGAGGTGGTTCACCTTTTCATTTGCAATTAGTCCTTCTAAACCAAGGAAGCTCATTTGGTATAATAACTTTATAAATTTAGTTATTTAACTATTTAACCGAGGAAGTTCATTCGGCCTAACACTTAGCTGAATTTTTAGGATCTTGTTCCTCATTGCCGAGAAAGATCACTCAGACTTTTGCTTTTGGTAATATTACCTCTTTATGTTGAGTAGTGTCGTTCGACACAAGTCTTAGGTAATTTATTGATGTTTTATTTATTTATGCTGAGAAAGAGCATTCGACATAAGTATTAGATAAATTTTTGAGAATGCCTCTTCATCCCGAGGAGCGTCGTTCGGTCATAAGTTTTAGACAATTTTTTAGATTTTATCTCTATATGCCAAGGAAGGTTGTTCGACAAAAGTATTAGATAAATTTTTAAGTGTTTGTCTCTTTATGCCGAGTAAGTTCGTTCGTTCATAAGTCAGACAATTTTTTAAGTTTTATCTCTATATGCCGATGAAGGTCGTTCGGTCATAGGTATGAGATAAATTTTTAGGTTTTATATCTCTATAACGAGTAGGGTCATTCGGTCATAGGTTTTAGATAAAATTTTAGGTTTTATCTCTTTATTCCGAGGAGGGTCATTCGGTCATGGTATTAGATAATTTTTTTAGGTTTTATCTCTTTATGCCGAGTATGGTCTTTCGGTCATAGGTTTTAGATAATTTTTTGGTTTTTATCTCTCTATGTCGAGGAGGGTCGTTCGTTCATAGGTATTAGATAAATTTTGGGATTTTATCCCTTTGATGCCGAGTAGGGGTCTCCTCGTATTTCAGAGTTGTCTTGCTAGTCAATTGCTTTGATGGAAACTGAATTTCTATTAATTGAAAAATGATTACATCAAACTGCAATACAATTTTACTTAAAAATAAATTGGAGAGACTAACAAATATTAATCTATTACATCAAAAATAAACTATATACTAATGATAGTACTTTCGTAGGTGATCAGAATGCCACGGATGTTTCAGCTCTTGTACATCTGGGTCTTCATTCTGTAGGTCCCTTTTCTAATAATTTGAGTGATAATGTAGGGGCCTTCCCAGTTTGGGAAGAGCTTGTTTTGTTCATCCTTTCTGCCAGTAGCTTCAATCTTTCTAAGTACCAAGTCACCAATTTGGAATACTCTTTTGTTGATCCTTTTGTCATGGTAGGATTTTATTCTTTGCTTTTAGTTCACCATCCTCATCTGAGCAGATAGTCTTTTCTCATCTATTAGGTCTAGGTCTATCAATCTGTTGACTTGTTTATCATAGTTTGAGTTTCTTTTTGTAGGGATAGCCATCTCAGCTGGTGTCATAGCCTCAGATCCGAAGGTCAATGCGAATGGAATTTCCCCGGTTGGCCCCCGGGTGGTTGTGCGAACTGCCCACAAGGCTAAGGGAAGTTCGTTCAACCATCTACCATCACCTCCTTCTAGGTTCTTGGTTAGGGCTGTTAGCAACAACTTGTTGGCTGCTTCCACTTGTCCGTTGCATTGAGGTATGCTCACCGATGACTTGATGTGTCTGACTCCTAGTCTGTTCAGCTCTACTGTAAATGCCTTAAAGAACTGGAGACCATGATCTCAAATGATAGTGTGTGGAACCTCGAATTGACACCAAATGAATTCGTGGACAAAGTTGATTGCGTTCTCTTTTTTTTTTTTTGCTAAGGCTTTTGCTTCTATCCATTTGGAAAAATAATCGACTGCAACGATCACGTATTTGCAATTTCCTCGGGGGGGGGGGGAGGGGGGAAGGGTCCAATGATTTCGATTCCCCACAAGTAAAATTGCCAAGTAGGAATTATGAGTGTCTGTTTCACTGCTGGCAGTCTAGGAATATCAGCGTATCTCTGGCACTTGTCACACTTTCTTACGTAGGCTTGAACGTCATCTCTCAGGTTTGGCCAGTAGTAACCTAGCGTGATGATTTTGTCAGCTAAGTTTCTAGCCCCCGGGTGACCACCGCAGATGCCTTCGTGGACTTCTGCCAAGAGATTTTCTATTTCCTTGGGATAGACGCACCTTAGTAGAGGCTTATTGAATGATCTTCTGTAGAGAATTCCGTTTATCACTGTGAACCTTACTGACTTTTTCTTGATAAGTCTAGCACGCGATTCATTCTCTAGGAGTTGGTTCTTTTTAATGAAGTCCAAGTAGTTATCTATCCAATACTTCTCCTCCCCATCTAGGAGCTATACTCGTAGTCTTTCGTAGGTGAGTTCTTCGGCAAAGACTATGAGTGGTTTAGAGTCAGGATCTGTCACGTTAATAGTTGTCAGTTTAGATAGAACATCTGCCACTTGGTTGTCCTCCCGACGTATCTGACTTATCTAAAAAAATACAGCTTCTTCGTTATGTATAGGACGAGATCTTTATATTTTGCAAGTGTGGGGTGCTGAGTGTTGTACTCCCCTTTTATCTATTTGACTACGAGCTGGGAGTCACAGAAGGCGGCGATTTTGGTTGCTATATAGAAGGATGCCAACTCTATGCCAAATATCAAAGCTTCATACTCGGCTTGGTTATTGGAAGCAGGGAACTTGAATCTGATAACGTCCTGGATGGTATGCTCCCCATCTGGACTTGCCAGTACAACTCCGGCTCCTCTTCTTTCATTAGTGGCTGACCCATCCGTATATATGACCCAACAGTTAGATGGGATCTCGATGGTCGGTTCTTCCCCCGCATGTTTTTTTCGCTTATGGGAGGTGGGGTCATGCTTACCTATAAAGGCGGTTTCAACCATAAAATCAACTAGAGGATGTGTTAGGAGTGTCTTCCTAGGTTGGTATCTGATATCAAACTCAGTGAGCTCGATAGACCAATTAAGGAGACGTCCTGAGCAGTCCAACTTATGCAAGATTTTCTTCAGGGGTGCATTCGTATACACAGTTATGGGGTGCGCAGAAAAATATGGTCGTAGCTTTCTTGCCGCTATAACTAGGGCGTATGCTATCTTTTCTACGTTGAAGTATATGCTCTTTACATTTGATAATGCATTGGAGACATAATAGATAGGTTTTTGAGTGTTTCCTTCATTCCGTACTAGTACCGCAGTTATAGCGTGGTCCGTGGCTGCAAGGAAGATATATAGCATCTCTCCAGTAAATGGGCTGCTCACCAAAGGAGGGGATCTCAATTACTCCTTCAACTGTTTGAATGATTTTGAGCATTCAAATGTCCAAGAGAAGCTCTTGGTCCCCTTCAGGACTTTGAAGAAAGGCAACGATTTTTCCGGAGACTTTGCAATAAATCTCCCAAGGGCTGCTATTTTTTCGTTCAGCCTTTGAACCTCCTTGATGTTGGTAGGTTCTTTCATGTCTATCAAGGCTTTGATTTTCTCCGGATTTACCTCAATTCCTCTTTGTGATAACATAAAACCTAAGAACTTTTTGACAGTCACCCCAAACACACACTTACTTGGATTCAATTTCATGTTGTTAGCTCGTAGGTTGTCAAAGGTTTCCGCCAAGTATGGGGCGTGACTGTCATTCCTAGTATTAATGACCATGTCATCTATGTAGGCTTCCATGTTACGGCCTATCTGTTCCCCCAAATACTTTATTGACCTTGTGTTGGTAGGTTGCACCTGCATTTTTGAGCCCGAAGGGCATCATGGTGTAACAATAAATTCCTTCAGCTGCCTGAAAGGCTTTTTTTTCAATGTCTTCCTCAGCCATTTTTATCTGGTGATAACCAGAGTAGGCGTATAGGAAGCTGAGAGTTCTATTTCCAGCAATGGAGTCTACCATCTTGTCAATTTTGGGGAGAGGATAGCTGTCTTTTGGGCAGGCTTTGTTGAGATCTGTAAATTCTACACACATTCGTCATTTCCCGTTATGTTTCTTGACCATCACTACATTGCCCAACCAAACGGGGTAGATTGCTTCCCTGATGATTCCAGCACTTAGTAATTTCTGCACTTCTTCCTTGATTGCATCTTCCTTATCATTTACAAAAATTCTCCGTGTCTGCTTGATAGGTTTAGAAGACGGTTCAACTTCCAACTTGTGGACAGCTACCTTTTCTTTTATTCCTCGTATATCCTCGACCTTGCAGGCAAAGACATCAAGATTGTTTTTCATAAGGGTGATGATTTCCTCCCTTTCTTCCGGGGAGAGCTGGCCTCCAATTTTTATTTTCTGCTCTGGATAGTCGGGATTAAGTATAATTTCCTCCAAATCATCTACGGGCTCCATTTTTGTACCGTCTCGAAATTGCAAAGTTTCAATGATTATCTTTATAAGTCTTCTACCTTCCTCACCATTTATGTCTAGGTCTTTCATCTCAAATAGTTCATCTACGCGTCCGGTGGCTCTCCTTGTCTCAAGTCAGGGTTGGCCCTCGAGTTCTGGCTGTTGACAAGATGAGGGGCTATATCCGAGATGTACAGAACTGTGTCATTATTTTTGTGGATATCTAGTATCATGTATTCCTCATCATTTTCTTCAAAAATCAGATTCAGCCTAGAACTGGTGCTGGTAGTCTTTACAAACTTAGAGATTTTCAGATTTTCCTCTGGTATATCCACCTCCACTTTTCTGTATGTTTTTCTGCTCCTCATCACATGTTCCAAGAAGTCCTTGGGTGTCGCCCTCATGCATTCGATTCCAACACGAGTAGGGAATTTAACTCATTGGTAAGGGAGGGAGGCGACCAACCCAAGTTTGCCTTGACTTGGAATGCCTATAATGGCATGGTAGTCACTTGCCAGGTACATGACCACGAATGTTACTGTGGCCTCAGCTCGGAAGGGATGTTCCCCCACTTCCAACAATAAGTCAATTGTCCACATGGCACTGACTTTATGGTTGGTGAAGCTTTCTTGTCTTCCAGAGTATGGCTTCAGCATGCTATCCTTCAGATTAATCTTCTGGAAGGTGGAATAATATAGAATGTCCCTGGAGGCCCCCGAGTCTATGAGGAGCCTTTCGAATTCACAGTTATCAATCCTCCCTTTGATTACTAGGGGTTGTTCTCGAGCTGCTCGGCTTCCAGCCATCTCATTAGGAGAGAAGCTAATGACTTGCCCTTCCTTACGGATCCAGGCAGGGATGTGGTTTTTGGTGTAATGCCCTAGGCTATAGTTATGTTTAACTTGAACCGTTATGTATCATCTTTATCATTTATTATAGAGCATGTTTATTTGGTTCATTATATGTTTTGCATGTTTATTATATTGAACTGTGTTCCTAGTTGTTGTGAACAACTTGTGTAAGTTGGTAATGGATGATCATGAAGATGATTATATGCATGGAGATGCACATTACACTTATGGGTACTTGCTAGAGAACGAGTACTGGACTTGACCTACTTATGAGATTTATGACATGGTCTGTTGTCATGATTAAATCTCATGATAGTCGTGTTATTGAATCCTTTGTACCTGAGATTATCATCGTCTTCCACATGATGGACGCTGTGTTTAATATAGTCTAACACTATCTTTAATCGGATAGCAATAAGGGCTATGTTAGCACGATCGGATTCATGTAGGGAAGAATGATAAGTCAAGAAGGGATTTGTCCCTCTTATAAAGAGAGATGTTTGCTTGGGCCCCTCGATGAATGATGTTGATAAAATGTGTGGCCACACTCAAGTGATTTGATAGAGATCAAAGGCATTTGGATTATCAACATATTCGGGATCGAGAAAGCATTTAACGGAATGAGTTGACATAGACCATGACTCATGTTCAATTGGACATCGTGGACAAAGGGATTGTGACATTTGATTATCAAGGAATCAAGCTTTGATGTTATATTTAATTGGGTGGACATAATGATTTGCTAGAAGTCACTTATGTCTTGTGAGGATGATGTTTCAACTCACTACCAACATAAAATATAATTCCTAAAGGGACGACTCTGGCACGACTAGTGCTTGAGGGAATGAGTCGTGCCCTATTGGCCCAAGTCGTGCCTTGTGAAGGGACGACAGAATTAGTGAGCAGTCATTTAGGGACGAGTCATCCCCTATGGGATGAGTAGTGCTCACGACTCGTGCCCTTAGGCATGACTCGTGCCCTTTGATTTGAGGAACTGGTGAACTGGCTAGTTATGTCGTGCGACACAATTGGCCATTGGCTCGATAAGTCGTGCGACAGACTTGGCCATAAGGCACGAGTCGTGCCCTTGGGGACGAGTCGTGCCAGCGGCCAAAATCTGTCCGTACTGCTTTTCCTTGGCTGGTTAGGTTTTGGTTTTTGACATGGATTCTTTCCCTAATAGTTAGGGATTTATATTTGGTATAAATAGAACCCTTTGGTCAGCCAAAATCACAAGGATTTTAGGGTTTATGAAACACTAAAATTGGGATCTAGATTAAGAATCAAAGATCAAACACCTTTTAGCTATTGATTATTGAAAAATGTTTTCAATAATCGGGATCATCTAGCAATCAATCAAGAAGCGTTCTTGGTCCGTTCGAGTGTGGATTACCGATAGAGGGTGATAAGTTAATCACTAAAAGCTTGAAGCCTTCAATCATCGATTCTTCACAAGGTAAAGAACAAGGAGAAGATCTAAACCTTTATCAACGGTTTTGAGATTCGGTTTTGAGATTCGATTTTCAGATTCGATTTCAAGTAAATTTCATCGCATTCAAGGTATGTAAAATCTATCTCATATATTTTTCTAATCTCTTCATGCTAGACGGATCATAGGGCTAGGGTTTTGATGTTATTTCTAAGTTCTTCCGCTGCGTTTGTAACCCCAAAACCCAACAGTGGTATCAGAGCCATGTCTTGCCATGATTAGGATTGAAATTGCATGCTAGATTTAATGTGATTATTTGCTACCATGTGATATGAAATAGATCTAGATTTCATATGTTTTGTTTCTATGAAAAACAAGTATATGAGATATGCCATATTCATGATTAATGATAAATTAATTAGATTAGTTTATCACATAGGTTATTAATCTATTAATATGATTATTTAGATTTGTAATTTCTCAAAATTAAATCAAATTGTTTGTATAAAATTTTGTGAAGCCCTATGTTCATGATTATGTTCACATGAGATCTATGTTACAACCATGCGATGTTTGTTACATGTTGAAAACCTTCTAAATATTTAAGTCTTATGTCATTCCTTGATTAGAACACTTGTGATATTTTAGGGTATTTGATGTAGTTTCGACTCAGTTGGGTGCATCTTATATCTTAATTTGTGATCAAGGTGATATAATGGTTGATGTAGTTTTGACTCAGTTAGGTGCATCGTTCCATGTCTCACATGTTTGAAAAAGGTTTTGACTTAATTGGTGCTTTCAAATGAGATTTGACCCAAGGCATAGATGAGATTTAAAACATGTTTTTGACATATGATGTCTATTGAAATCTCATAAAAGATCTAAGAGTCATATAGTGATATGATTGATGTTTCTACCTAAATAAATTGATTTCGGGCATTGACTCAGTTAAACCAAAATCAAGTGAAATATGGATCTTAGCCTACTATGATTATATGATACATGCTTGTATTTGAAGGTGTATAATTTAGTGGGAGTATTTATGAAATACATTATTTGTTCTTAGATGATAAATGTGTTGATATTGATATGTGTTCATATGGTTTGCATATTTTGTTGTAGAAATAGCATTACACAATAAATTGCGATTCGTCCTTATGAAGGACAAGTTCGAAAAGAACGGTACAGACTATTCTGATTGGATCAGAAGCTTAAAGAATTGTTCTTAGGCAAAAGTGTACGTTCTTGACAAATCTATTCCTGCTGAACCCACTGCAAATGTTGCAAAGGGCAGATAAGGAGCAACATTAGAAACATGTTGATGATTCTAATAATATTGCTTGCCTTATACTTGCCATCATGTTTAAAGGCTCTTGAGAAGGACCTTGAACACATGGAAGTTACTTTTGTTCTAGCACAACGCATAAATGAAATGTTTCAAGTGCAAGCTAGGCAAGAGAGGTTTGTTGTGTTAATGGTTAACACAAGAAAGGGGTTCATAAGGAAGGTAAAGAAGGTAAAGCAAAGATTGCTAAACCTAGGGCAAAAGTTGCCAAAGCTGAAGAGGCTAAACCCAAAGTGTCTCAAAAGGATGCTTTTTGCTATCATTGCAATGTGATTGTCATTGGAAGCAAAGTTGCAAGGCTTATAAGGAAGGCCTAAAAGGTGAAGAAGGGCAATATGATTGCTACAACTTCAGGTATCTATATGATAGATATTTTCCTTTCGACTTCTTGTTCTTGGGTATATGATACCGGATTGGATTCCACATTTGTTTAAATGTGTAAGGAATAAAGAATAGAAAGCTACTCAAAAGGTAAATTAAACCTATGCGTAGGAATGGAGCAAGAGTTGCTACATTAACCATAGGAACTTATGAAGTTACTTTACCTAGTGGACTAGTACTTGTTTTGAACAAATGTTACTACGTTCCGAATTTGAGTAGGAGTATTATTTCTGTTTCTTATATGGATAATAAAGAATATAGTTTTCTTATTGAGAATAAGAAGTTTCTATATATTTAAATGATATGCTTTATAGTATTGCAGATTCATTTAATGGCCCTTATATCCTTGATGTTGAGAAACGAAAATAATATTGAAGATATCTATAATATAAATAAGAAATCTAAACCGAATGATATGAACAACACGTTCATATGGCATTGCCGGCTTGGTCAGATAAATAAGAAACATATATCTAAACTCCATTGACATGGACTTTTAGACTCATATGATTATGAATCATTTGAGGAATGTGGATCTTGTTTATTGGGATTATTGACCAAACCACCCTACACTAAGAGTAGTGGGAGGGCTAGTGACTTATTGGCCCTTATACATGAGATGTATGTGTATTATTAAGTAGCATTGCTAGAGGAAGATTTTGGTATTTCATCACATTCACCGGTGACTTATCTAGATATGGCTATATCTGTCTGATGAAGTCCAAAGGTGAATCATTTGAGATGTTTCAAACATTTCAAGATGAAGTACAAAACAACTTGGCAAAACTATTAAAGTACTTCGATTAGATCGAGGTGATGAATATTTGAGCCAAGAGTTTGACAATCATCTCAAAACTGTGAAATCGTTTCAGAGTTGACACCACTCGGAACACCACATTGTATGGTATGTCTGAGAGGAGGAATTGAACCTTGTAGGACATGGTTCATTCAATGATGTGTCAAGTTGACCTTCCTATTACCTTTTGAGGATATGCATTAGAAATGATGCGGTTACACTGAATCGAGTTCCTACTAAATCGGTTCCTAAGGCCCCACATGAGATGTGGTATGAAAGAAAACTTAGTTTATCTTTCATGAAGATTTGGATTTGCAAAACTTATGTAAAGAGACTTGTCTCTTATAAGTTAGCACCAAATCTGACAAGGTTAATTTCAGAAATTAATTTTACGACCGCAAAGAGAACAAAATGTTTGTTGCTCTGTATGATTCGTTTCTTGAGAAATAGTTTCTCAATAAAGAATATATTGGGAGTAAAATTAATCTTGAAGAAATTCAATAACCCGAAAATAATATGGAACCAAGAGTAGAGACGGAACCAAGTTCACAAAGAGTTGTGGAACCGGTCAAGTTACACAAGCCCATCGTAGATCGGATAGGTTACGATCCGAACTCGAGAAATATTGATTTCTAGTATCGAAAAGTAATAAAGTGGAACTCATTGAGAATGACAATTCTACTTTCTATATTGAGGCGATGTCCACTCCTAGTTTGGATAAATGGTTAGGAACCATGGAATCCGAATTGCAATTCATGTCTGATGATCAAGTTTGGAACTTGATTGAGCTACCTGAAGGTGTAAAAACTAAAGGGTGCAAGTAGGTCTTCAAGACCGACATGGATGGGAAGGTGTGTACTTTCATGGCTAAGGTTTGTAGCAAAGGGATTTAGGCAAATTCATAGTATTGACTATGTTGAAACCTTTTCGCCAGTTACAATGCCGAAGTCTATTAGAATTTCACTTGCCATAACCACATATTGCGACTATGTGATATGACAAATGGATGTCAAACGGCTTTCCTAAATGGAAAGATTCTTAAGGATGTGTATAGTATACAACCCGAAGTTTTGTCAATCCAAGAAATTCTAATAAAGTATGCATGTTGCAAAGATCCATGAGATGGGTTGAAGCAAGCTTCGAGGAATTGGAATCTTCATTTTGATGAATCAGTCAAAGAGTTTGACTTCATCAAGTACGAAGATGAACCTTGTGTATACATAAAATTCAGTGGGAGAGTGTATTATTTCTATTGTTTTATGACGATGATATCTTACTCATTGGAAATGAAGTTCCGACACTTAAAACTGTCAAGTCTTGGTCAAGGAAAGATTTCTCAAATGAAAGATATGGGTGAAGCCGCTTACATCCTTGGCATCAAGATCTATAGAGATAGATCTAAAAGGATAAATTGGTTTGAGTCAAAGTATTCACATTGACAAGGTTCTTAGAAGAATCTAAGAAAGGTAACTTGTCAATGGGTCATGATGTTACTCTTAGCAATACTCATTGTCTTATGACAACTGGTGAGCAAAAGGGAAGAATGAAGTTCCATATGCTCCGACATTTGGATCTGTCATGTATGCCATGATTTATACTAGACCCAACGTCTCGTATGCTCTAAGCATGACGAGTCGATACCAATCTGATCCTGTTGAGAACCATTGGATGGCAGTCAAGACGACCTTTAAGTACTTGAGAAGAACTAAGGATACGTTCTTGGTATTTGAAAGATTGGAAGTTAATCTTGTTGTAAGGGTTACACAGATGCTAGCCTCCGAACTAACAAAGTTAATTTAAAATCGCAATTAGGATTTGTGTTTATGCTTATTGGAGGTACGATTTTGTTGGAAGAGTTCCAAGCAGAAAATCGTAGCCGATTCTACAACTAAGGCCGAATTTTAGCAACATTAGATGTAGCTAAAAGAGGCAGTTTGGATCAAAAGTTCATTTAGTATTTTGGAAATGTTCCAAGTATCACTAATACGGTAGAACTTTGTTGTGACAATTGTGGTGTCATTTGTGCAAGCAATGGAACCAAGGTCACATAAGCGATCCAAACACATACTTAGACATTTTTCAAGAATTCAGAAGAATGAGAAGACGTTAAGATATGCAAAGTATCAACCGATGATAACATCGGGAATTCACTTACAAAGCCCCTCGCACAAGCAGAAGCATGATGGTCATGTGAGGTCCATGGGTATATGATACCTAGGAGATGGAGCCTAGTGCAAGTGGGAGATTGTTGGTGTAATGCCCTAGGCTATAGTTATGTTTAACTTGAACCGTTATGTATCATCTTTATCATTTATTATAGAGCATGTTTATTTGGTTCATTATATGTTTTGCATGTTTATTATATTGAACTGTGTCCCTAGTTGTTGTGAACAACTAGTGTAAGTTGGTAATGGATGATCATGAAGATGATTATATGCATGGAGATGCACATTACACTTATGGGTACTTGCTAGAGAACGAGTACTGGACTTGACCTACTTATGAGATTTATGACATGGTCTGTTGTCATGATTAAATCTCATGATAGTCGTGTTATTAAATCCTTTGTACCTGAGATTATCATCGTCTTCCACATGATGAATGTTGCGTTTAATATAGTCTAACACTATCTTTAATCGGATAGCAATAAGGGCTATGTTAGCACGATCGAATTCATGTAGGGAAGAATGATAAGTCAAGACGGGATTTGTCCCTCTTATGAAGAGAGATGTTTGCTTGGGCCCCTCGATGAATGATGTTGATGAAATGTGTGGCCACACTCAAGTGATTTGATAGAGATCAAAGGCATTTGGATTATCAACATATTCGGGATCGAGAAAGCATTGAACGAAATGAGTTGACATAGACCATGACTCATGTTCAATTGGACATCATGGACAAAGGAATTGTGACATTTGATTATCAAGGAATCAAGCTTTGATGTTATATTTAATTGGGTGGACATAATGATTTGCTAGAAGTCACTTATGTCTTGTGAGGATGATGTTTCAACTCACTACCAACATAAAATATAATTCCTAAAGGGTCACACACAAAAGAACGGATTAAAAATGGCTAAAAAGGTGAATTCTGGGCTCTAGGGACGACTCTGGCATGACTAGTGCTTGAGGGGACGAGTCGTGCCCTATTGGCCCAAGTCGTGCCTTGTGAAGGGACGACAGAATCAGTGAGCAGTCATTTAGGGACGAGTCGTCCCCTACGGGACGAGTCATGCTCACGGCTCGTGCCCTTAGGCACGACTCGTGCCCTTTGATTTGAGGAACTGGTGAACTGGCTAGTTATGTCGTGCGACACAACTGGCCATTGGCTCGATAAGTCGTGCGACAGACTTGGCCATAAGGCACGAGTCGTGCCCTTGGGGACGAGTCGTGCCAGCGGCCAAAATCTGTCTGTACTGCTTTTCCTTGGCTGGTTAGGTTTTGGTTTTTGACATGGATTCTTTCCCTAATAGTTAGGGATTTATATTTGGTATAAATAGTACCCTTTGGTCAGCCAAAATCACAAGGATTTTAGGGTTTATGAAACACTAAAATTGGGATCTAGATTAAGAATCAAAGATCAACCACCTTTTAGCTATTGATTATTGAAAAACGTTTTCAATAATCGGGATCATCTAGCAATCAATCAAGAAGCGTTCTTGGTCCGTTCGAGTGTAGATTACCGATAGAGGGTGATAAGTTAATCACTAAAATCTTGAAGCCTTCAATCATCGATTCTTCACAAGGTAAAGAACAAGGAGAAGATCAAAACCTTTATCAACGGTTTTGAGATTTGGTTTTGAGATTCGATCTTCTGATTCGATTTCAAGTAAACTTCATCGCATTCAAGGTATGTAAAATCTATCTCATATATTTTTCTAATCTCTTCATGCTAGACGGATCATAGGGCTAGGGTTTTGATGTTATTTCTAAGTTCTTCCGCTGCGTTTGTATCCCCAAAACCCAACAGTGGTAGACTTTACATAGCTCATATATCTGGTCTTTCAATTTCTTGTTGGAGACACTCTCCTCCTTTATAACATGGAGTTTAGCCCTAGAAGGCCTGTCCTCCCTTTCATCATCTTTGTCATCATTATCTTCATTCTTTCTTTTTCGCTTGTTATCCTTCCTCATGACGTAGCGATCAAGTTTTCCCTCATCTACCCATCTCTGGATCATTCTCTTGAGGGAGATGCAATTCTCCGTGTCGTGTCCGTGATCCTTGTGAAAGGCACAATACTTTGAGTTGTCACGGGTGTACTTTGTTCTTTCATCGAGTGGTCGGGGACTTGGTAGATTCACCAACTGCATGATCTTCATTATAGGTTTGGTGAGGGGGCTGAAAATCTCGGCTTTCTCAGTAGCTCGGGTTCTATTCTTCCCCTTCTAGTTACTTCCGTTGGAAGCCTGGTTGGTGTCAGCTGCATCTGGTTCTGGTTTTTCATACCTCTTTTTACTTTTCTCTTCTGCCATAAATATGACGTAAGCCACATTATACAGATCAGACTTTGACTTAGGCTCTCTGGAAGAAAGTTCATAGATCAATTGTACGGATCCGGAGTTAGAGCAAACAATCACCTCCCGATCTGTCAGACTTTCCTCTACCTGGTCAGCCATGGCTCTGAATCGATTGTAATAACTCAAAGTTGTTTCGTTTTTCCCTAGCTCAATGTTAGCAAGGTCTGTCAATCTTTTCTTTCTCTTTCCCGCTGTATCAAAATGGTCCAGGAACCTACTCCTCATAATTTTCCAGCTATCGATGCTTCCCTTCTTTTGTTCACGGAACCAGGACAAAGCTGTTCCGGAGAAGGTACTTACGAAAGCCTTGCATAGAATATCATCTGCCTTGGTGAGGAGGGCCATAGTGGATTCAAAACTTTGCACATGGTCCCGTGCGTCTGTGGTTCCCACATATTTTTCAAAACTTGGGATTTTAAAAGCAGGATTAGGAGGTAGATCATTAATCCGCTGGGAGAAAGGACGAGTGGCACTAGTATCATCGTCATCCACTTCCTTCCTCCCCATTTCCATTTCATCTAGTCTCTTTTTCAAGAGGAGAATATCCATTGCATCGATTTGCGAGCTAAAGTGAGAACTACGGTGGGTCCTTTCTTTTTCTCTGTTCCCATTCACTTGGCTTTATTCCTCATATTGCTAGTGATTATCCCCATTTCCTGATGGTGCTCTGCCATTCACTGGCTTGAAATGACGAGTAGGGGTTCTGTCCTTCCTGGGAGTTAACTTTGGATGGGGAGGAGACTTGTGATGAGGGGACCCCTTATGCCGAGGAGGGCTCCTAGGTCGAGCATGACTCCTATACCGAGGAGAGGGATTATGTCGAGGAGGGGTTTTTTTCCTTACATGAATGAGCCTTGCTCTCAAGTCTGCAGAATTAACCTCCTGCTCCCTTTGGTGGTTCAACTGACTTCTCAAGTCTACCTCGTTTCTTGTGTTACCATGCCCAGGTGCCTTATGACGAATAGGGACATCTTGGGGGTTTTGCTTAGATCTACCAGCAGTGCCATGATGAGGGGAATGTTCGCCATGAGAAAGATTTTATTTATTCCCCCGACTACCACGCCTGTCAACATGACTTTCCCCTCCAAGAAAATTTTCGGTCCTCGTAGGCCTCATGAATTCAACCATGGATCGTAGGCCTCATGAATTCAACCATGGAGTAATCAGGATCCAATTGCAGCAAGGCAATTTGTGTTTCATAAATGCGTTGCAAAGTTTTCATCTGTTGATGCAAGAGAGTTCTGCGATCAATCTGTTGGGGGAGGCTCCAGTTCCCCCTGGGCGGTATTCCTCCCCGTCTGGCTGCCAGCAGGCCTTCCTCGGCGCCGATGACGAGGAGGTTTTGACAGTATTACCTCGGTTACTGGCTGTTCCCTAAGACACAGATTCATTCCTAGGGGTGGCAGCTCATCAATCAATGGTGGAGGAGGTGGTAGTTCCCCATTGGCAAGAGGAAAGTTGTACTAGCGCTGCCAGCAAGCCTTCCTCGGCGGCGATGATGAGCATAGGTAGGAAATGCCCACTCTTTATGTCGTATTTGATACTTATATGGATTATATTTTGGGCCCAATTCATTGGGTCTTGCCCGGTTGAAGAGCCACATTCGTACCTGGTTTATACCGTTCACAATGTATTCTTGAAATAAACAATTACGATATTTTCACTAAATTGTAATAATTATTTTGTCAATTTTTAATAATTATTAATCTATAATTTTAGTGGGACCTGAAATTATAAATCTATGATTTTCGTTCGTGGGACCTGAAATTATAAAGGAATCTCCCAAAAAATATTATCTTATCGATTTTTGTAATTTTTTCAACCGCCCCAAATCAAGACCAATCAAGACCGAACAAATTTATTATTTTCAAGAGTTTATTAATTTATCAAATAATAATTTAAAGAGTTTATACTAAATAGCAATTTGCAGATGGAGGAAAAAAGACAAACACATGAAATAGCCACAGGGGAAAAGTCGACTAGTCATTATTAATACAGCATAGTCTATCCAAATATTTATTCGGAAAGTTTAAATCATCAATGTGATCAAATCCACGGCCATCAGTTACTTACTGACACCTTAATTCAAATTTCATTCAACAGTTGATCTGTTTCCTAACAATAACAATGCATAAACATAAACTCGAGATGGGATGGGATGGGATGGGAGTCACATAATTCTCTTCTTTTTTTGGTTATCCCACAACTTCAGTATAGCGGAAACTCCCTCTTGCAAATTAGCTTTTCTACCTTCAGTGAAATTCCACAATTCTGTTGTGATATATCTTCCGCTTGGGTTGTAATCATTAATCTCGGTCAATGCAGTTGTCACAGCTTTATGCACTTCGTTGCCAAATTCTCGCTTTACATCCTTCAATTTCTCATCCTCCTCGTCTATAATTGCCTGTATGTACCAGTAAAAGGTCAAGCATTAGTTCTCTTCCTTAATTACACCAACAACGTTGTTAAAGACATACTCCCTCCGTCCCACGTTAGTTGAGACTTCTTTCCCTTTTGGGCCGTCCCACGTTAGTTGAGACTGTCCAAAATGGCAAAGGAATCTTCACTATTTACCCCACTCATTCTCTCTCCTATTTCACTTTTACACTCACAACATTCTCTCTCCTAACTATTCCTCCCACTCATTCTCTCTCCTATTTAATTCTTCATACTCACAACATTTTCTTTTACTTTTTCTCTCACTTACTTTTCCTTAATTGGTGTGCCCAAAAAGTTAGTCTCAACTAACGTGAGACGGAGGGAGTAAAACCTATGAGGGAAATCCATGAAAAAGCACGACAAGAAAAACAGGATGCAAAATATGTTCCTTATGAGGAGACAGAAGATCCCGTATATGATTTTTAGCCAAAAGATTAAAACTGTATTAGCCTACAATTATACAGAACAATAGTACTACAATTGGAACAGAATTGTACTCCCTCTGTCCCAATGAATGTTCATTTTCCCAAAAATCTTATCACAAAATGAATGTCTATTTTCCCAAAAATCTTGTCCCAAAATGAATGTCCAAATTTTGGAGAAATCATCCATTTTCCCAAAAATCTAAGGGGCCATATGGTAGGGGAGAAGGATAAGTATTATTAAGGCGGGTCTGATTAATCCTGGGATTAAATAGGAGTCATAATAATCCTGACAAAATTGTTTTCACGTTTGGTTGTGAAAGGAAAACACATCCATATCTTATTTGGATCACCCTTGTATGAATATAACATTATGAAGTAAAGTGCTAAACTACCTACAAAACACCTCCTTGTTCAAAATTACTCAAGAAAGATTTGCCCGTTCCATTCTTGCTGTACCAAAACAGAAGATAAGTTAAAGAATTTGGAGTTCCAAATGTTATACTCCGTATTAGGAATATATTCAATGTTCAAAATAATACTATATCTTTTGTCAGGGAGCAAAGCCAAACTTGGAAAAGTCTATTAACAATAGATAATAGCAGCAAAATCCAAGGACTGTGGGTGGTGGACATGGCAACCAAGGTCGAACTGTACGTTGATTCGCTGAAGGGGGATCAACAAGGAGACAAGGTTAGTGAAAAAAAAAGGGTTTTGATTGTTTATTTGACTGTTATCATTAAGGGAGATTAATGTCAAAAAGAAAAGAAAAAAACCCTGCATTTACGCAATACCAGTCATATCAATACCACCCTAAAAATGGGATTAATAATTTAATGAGGGGACAAGGATCTTAATCCTGATTGAGAGTACTAATTATTCAGGGCCCTAAAACCTACCAAACACTTATCTTAATTGATATCCTTATAAAAAAAATCCTATCCGGATGGCTATCCAGACTACATAACGGGGATCAAGGGTTGTTATGTACTTAGGCTACTAAAAATGCCTAAATCTCAACTTTCTCAAATATCCCTTAAACTTAAAATTGGACATTCATTTTGGGAGGATGGGAGTAAAGTGTTAGGGATATTATCCCACATCGGGAATTGACAAACTTTGCCTATTACATATAAAGATTATGGGCCACTCCCCTTAGAACCAATTGATTTTAAAGTGGAACCTCAAACTTTAAGATGGTATCAGAGCAGTTATGTTACACGTGAAGGCCCAACGGCCCACGATGTTGCTCCGCGCCACCCGATCAATAAGTACACGTTGTAAGCTCGGGAATTGACAAACCTTGCCTATGACATATAAAGATTATGGGCCACTCCCTTTAGCATCAATTGTTTTTAATGTGGAACCTCAAACTTTAAGATATAGAACAAAATCAACTAAACAATTTTAGTGCAAAACCAACACAATCTCCAAATTGACGAGCGTATTCTAATACATGCCACGAAATGAAATGTCTCCACCGAAAACAATTGCAGGCAAACACAACTGAAATTAATCTTATCCCAAGTTATCACATGACTGTATTATTCAGTTTTTCACATTTCACCAACTCCGAGTGGCGTGCAGTAACAGATAATAGATAACCGGCAGTAGTTGAGCAAAATGGCTAACAGGGCATGCAAACCAACCTAATTTGATATTGGTGGTGTCCATTCAAACCAGAGAGCTTCATCATTGGCAATAGTTTTGGATCATGAGATTCTTATGCAGATTAATTCAGGTATTCGGTAAATTATATTAATGCAAGGGAGGTGAATAGTTATTGCCATGCCTAGAAATCAAAAAAAAAAAAAAAACACACCTGTGATTTTCCATCAACAGTGACGACTTTGAATGGATGCCAATTGGGATCTCGAAGGTACTCTTCCCACAGTGAGCACAGTTCTGAAGCTCTATCTTCTGCTTCTCCCTCATTATACTTCCTCTTCATGGCTTCAAAAAAAGGTTTGTTCTCGAGCTCTCCCATTCTCTTGACACCAATATGCGCAGTTTTTGGTAGTTCTTTCAAGCCCTACAAATAAATAAAGTACGAGGATTCTAAAAGAAAAATTGGATCTAATACTGTGGAAAAGTTGAATCAGCAAGTTACATGCCTCTAAAGGCCAAGAAGCCAAGATTCCACAATCCCAATCTCATTTAAACCAAAAACCATGTGTAATATAAAGGAGATATACATTTCATAAAGCTAATCAGAATTACCTTTAAGTTATTATAATGTTTAGATTCCACAATCCCAATCTCATTTAAACCAAAAACCATGTGTAATATAAAGGAGATATACATTTCATAAAGCTAATCAGAATGACCTTTAAGTTATTATAATGTTTGTCAACGGGTGGAAAAGAAAGCAAAAATAGAACACAGAATATAGAGAAAAATTTCATGGAAAAAAAGGCAGTTATGGTTTACTTAACAGTAACAGGTACGGATCCCTTATTCATCTCAGATTATGTTGTGCAGGACATACCATTCTCGGTTAAGGTCATATATACACACTGTGTCATCCTTTTGCCATCTCATATGTATGACAAAATTAACTTTATCACAAGACCTACACAAAGCAATTTGTGAGGCTTCGTGTGATCACACAAGTCAACACCTTTAATGCTGCAACTCAGTAAAGACACTTGACAGTTGCAATTGTCCTCATCAGCCATGGAGTAATTATCAAAACAAAAAGAAGCAGGAGATAAAAAGAAATAAGACACATACATTGATCAATTCTTTGCGAGCATCCTGCAGCTCATCATTGCTTTTTCGTTCCTGTACAACTAGAGCTTGATTCAAGGCTTCCAAATCATCGAGCTCTCCTTCCTTTTCCCTCAAATCTTTGTGTATGTCCTCCACTTTTTTTAGAACTTCCAGATCGTCATCGTCTCCCATGTGCTTCATAACATTTAATGTCCCTCTCAAACGTTCTATTTCTAATTCCGCTGCTTGCTTTGCATCCAGTTGTTTCTCCAGCTGAATAATTCGCTTGTGAAGGTCCTCTTTTTGCTTCTGAAATTTAGAATCACTCAATGGTGTATCAGCTTGACAAGGACATACAGTAGTTAATATTCAATAGGAAAAAGATTAAACCACACCTTTTGATCCTCCGCAAGTTTCATTACACTCGCATCAGCCTTCATTTGCTCGGCAGATGCCATTTGAAGCGAGGCATTCTGGAAGAACAATGAAATGCATGTTGTCATTTATTTTTTAAGACAATTGAAACTCTCCAGTGGTAAAAGTTTAGCTAGATGACAATGTCTATTATATCATCCTATAGATCAGCTTCCTATTCAGCTTCATTAAGATAAATGTTTACTGAGGAAGACTATAGCTCCAGTGAGTCTACTATCTGCTGGTAAAACTCCCCTTACTGTTGATCCCCCCACCCCACCAACAACATTCTTCAGAAACTTCTTGTCTTTCATCTTTCTTAGCAAATAAAAAAAGGCCCAACAGTCTTCGGCAACATGAGATCTGGATTAACCAGCAAGTGTGTGTCCATTCATCCTTTTTGAGCAGCAAAGCCCACTATTTCCCAAAATATAAGTTTAGCTAGATGACAATTTCTATTATATCAATCCTATGACAAGCTAGGTGGCAATTTAAAAAAAAAACAAAAAAAAACTAGGATTAGTGTCACGGACTTATTGATCATCACCAAGGTGCAATCAAGTGAAAAAGACCACTTTTAACAGCACAAACCAGCATAAAGCATAAGCAATCAGTATGTTCATCAACTAGTAATTCCTATAGAAGTTATTACTAATATGAGTAGCTCAACTTAGTGGTACTATTGACAGAGTGAGAGAGAGAGAGAGAGAGAGAGAGAGAGAGAGAGATGGAGAGAATTAAAACATAAAGTATATAAATGAAGCAAGACTGCAGAACCTGTTCAATATCTTCAGCTAGCATTCTTCTTTCATGGTCATTCAGTACCTCACGTTGCTCCAGTTCATTAACCCTGAGCTCAAGCTCTTTCTTATGGGTTTCCAGTTGCAACTTAATCTTTTCATGGTCGTTGAAGATCCTCTGAAAATGTTCTCTCGCACTCGATTGAATTTTCTTTATCTCTGATCAAAGAAAACAACCAAGTCAAAAGCTGTTGTCACAGCAATTCCTTCATAAAGTACGTACGTATGTAAGGAAACAAATAAAGAGAGAAAAAGAAGAAAAAAAGTAAGGCGATAATCAAAGGCAGGTTCAGGTCGCCATGCCATGTCTTTTACACAATTACAGCCTACACATTAAGCTGATTGAATAGCACATCTTAATCTACCTAGATGCATTCATGAAAGAAGAAATAAAGTAAGACAGTAACCAAAAGCAAGTTCTTATGGCCATGTCTGGTCTACACAATGACAAATTACATACTAAGCTGTGGATACATAAATTAGAAGTAATAACTCAATTATGAAAACCTTGTGCAGTCATTTGCCGGAAAAGCAAAATGTTAGCAGTTGCAATTTGAGTTGAACAAAATGAAGCAGCAATATTTAACAATAATACCACAAGGCAACTATATCTACCTCAAAATGGCATAACTTATATTACATTGCGTATTAACGTAAAAGCTTAAGCTGCTAGATAGGAATCACATATATATCATGCTTTAACAATTCCCTTCCCTCCGTTACCCTTGTCATGCACGGAGAGATAAACAGAGGCTTCCACCTGGGTGCATCAAAAACAACTACTTAAAATACCAGTGGAAACATATGCATCCTGGGCAGTAAGCCAAGTCCATTCCTATTCTGAATTTTACACTGTTCGACTCTAGAGTACCGACTGCTAAGCTATCTAAATTAATGCTCGTGCTTGCAGCTTCCGTAGCAAATTCATAAGTCTTGCTCATCTCGTCCGCGCTTACTTGTAAGACAGAGAGAAAATTAATGGCTTGCAGGCAAGGATTCTAATATCTTTGAAGATGTAACATCGCAATTAAGATTTTTATGGAGATATGAATGGGTGTATTGCAACTTCTCTCTCAACCTCCCCTCCACTTAATACAATCCCACCAACCACCACACCGAGCACATGAAGAAATAAAATTTGACCATTTCAAATTCTAATTCAAGCTTCGACCCACCCAAATCAAACAATCATTCTCGTTTCCAAATGCCACGTTTAATGAATTCAAACCCACAAAATCCATCACCACCTACAAATCTGCAAACCCCCATAAGATATCACACTTAATTTCTTTTGATATCTCGAGAGAAATTACGAATATCTTCCTTTCTCACGCACGCCACAAGCTATCATTACCCCATGTTTTCCCAAAACAACGCATTTTAAGTTAAAATATTAAAACTAAAATTACAAAATGACGCAGTTTAACTTTACACATATATCTATTATGCCTTTTGACCAAGGCAGGCTCCTCACACCTCTCGCCAAAACAAAGAAAGGCCTCGCCTAGGCCAAAAAGGCTCACAAAAGCCACCACAAAATCAAAAGGCAGTCGACCTCTAAAAGCGCCAAAAAGGTGAGGTGGGGGAGGGAGGCGCTAGCCTTTCACAACTATGATTGCAACGGTGATTTGTTTCTCATTCCATCAATAAAAGAAAAATAAAAGTTCAGTTTATTTTGCAAATCTGTACAGTTTTTTAGCAGTCAACTAATCCTTTGAAATTCTCTAACATTATATACTCCCTTCGTCCCACCCGAAATAGGATTCTTGGTCCCGACACCGGGATTAAGAAAAAGTGTTAGTGGAGTAGGTATTGTGAGTATGAAAAGTGAGTATGAAAAGTGAGGTAGGAGAGAGAAAGTGGGTAGGGAATAATAAGTGGAAAGTTGTTGTGAGTGTCACTAAATATAACTCCATTTTGGGGTTGTCCTAGTTCGAGTGGGACACCCAAAATGGCAAAATGTCGTAATTCGAGCAGGACGGAGGGAGTACTCAATAAAGGTTGTAATCCTTGACAGGCGTACCAGTTATTTCTACATATCACGTCTTTTGTTTAAAAATACTGGGTTAAAACATTAATCAATGGGAAACGACGGTGAGATGGAAAGGCCTTTTGTAGGAAATTATAGGGTTTTGACCCTCATCAATGGCATTTTTTATTAATAAACTGCTCAACATTCAAATAATGATGAAGAAGCAGTTATAAAATAGTACCTGTTACGCGTTGATGATATTTAAAAAGTATTTTAATTTGATATATTGGTGGAAAATGCATAACTCTCACATGTGCTTTTTGCATTTTCGCTACAAGAAACTAGAATGGTCAATCTTACATTTCCAAAGTCACAAGAGTTAATACCCTACAGAAAGTCTGTAAGTCATAGCTAAAGTTCACTACCATGTTAAACAACTCATCTGAAAGCTTAAGCTGATAAGTGAGATCAAACAATAGAAATCGTCCCCTTAAACATCTATAAGCAGGGGCCATAATGGTTGTTGGTTTTTTATTTAAAGCAAACAATCATATGTATATATTCTAGTAATTATTTGAAATGGAAGAATCAACTCAATAATAACACACACCTTCATTGTAAGATTGATGAAGCTTATCTTTCTCCTTAATTAACTTGCTGAGGGAATTTTCAGTCTCTTCGAATTTACTCTCCATCTCTTCCAAGTGCTTCTTCTTGACTTCGATGACATTTGTCAAATTAGTAACAAGCTTGCTTGCCCTACGAGCTTCATCTTCCATGATTTCAGAAATGCTCCTTAGGTCTCCAGTTTTGCGGAGATGTTCTCCAATAATACCATTGCCTTTGTAGTCATCAGCACGAGCAACCCAAGCATAGATATCAGACTTTTGGTCATTATTTGCCTTCCAATCTTTCTTTCCACGGTGGTCAGATTCATATGCCTTCTCAAATGACATGGCATTGTTGAAGCCAGACCAATCTTTATTAAATTCGACCACTGCACACCCTGAGTGGCCCCGGTAATTCCACAAAGGGTGCACTCTAGTGGGATTGAAACCTCTCCTTTTCAACTGGTCCCTCAGTTTGGAACCACTTTCACCCACGTAACGCCCATCCTTCCATTCTGTTCGGAGATTGACAACAATTCCAACCCAAGGCCACACAAACATCTCATCACCATCATGATCTGCAAGGGCATCCACCTCAGGTGGAGGCTGTGAAGGACCAGCAGCACCAGCTACACATACTATATCTTTTTCCAAATATTTGACTAGGGCTAGATGATTTGCCTTATCTCTTGGTGTTCGCTTTTTTGAATCAGTCTTACCCACTCCACTTGCGTGCTGTAACAGTTGGTTATACAGGTATTCTGGCTTCTTTTTTTTCTTGTTTGGACAGAATGGACAAGTGTAAACGTTGTCCGATAGTTTAACTTGACGCTTTCCACTCTTAATATCATCATAAGACTTCTCTTCATATTCCCCTATTTCAGAATCACTAATGTCGGTGTCCTCTTCAGAACTACAATCCATCAAATCCACGGTCATTCTCAATTCGAAAATACCTACAAAAATGTAAACATATAATTGGTCAAGTGCCAATATATTAGTAATTACAAACAAAAAATATACTTTGTTGACACATTCAGGTCAAAGACAAGAACCTAAATTTAAGCAGTGCAGAATAACAGGAAGTGCAAGAAATTACATGCACTCCAACTACATCAAGAACAACAGCTTGTGAGCATGACAATGAAAAGGATGCTGTTCTACCACTTCCTGCAAAATGTATGTCTTCTACTTCCCTATTCGTCGATAGACACAACATGATGCCTATAAAAATTTCCAAAAGCAGGACGGCTTAATTTTGTTCTTTTATTTGCAGGTATAAGATCTAAACTCCTCCCACTTCAAAAAACATGACACCATTTCACAAAAACAAAGTTAGAAATGTCACATAAACATTTTTCGGTGCTCAAACAAATAATTCATCAAAAATTAGTGCAATGTGCTTCAAAATCAGTAGTTTTCTGGGTAAAGAACAACTTTTTCTCCACCCACACAATTTCCACATGTAATCAATTTTCTTAAAAGATAACAAGTTTCCACATCCAATTCAATAATTTCACATGCATGCAACCAAAAAATGAAAGTCGCAAACCATCACACGAATTCCCTTTCTTTTTTCTTAAGATCTTTCCTTATATCCCAATTTCTAAGAAAATTGAACATCAAAATTGAGAAAACAATAATTGAAAAAGAGCTCAAACTGCGCGTGTGCGCGGCGAACTTACTTGAAATCAGTGGAATTGCTAGATGAATGAATTGCAGAAGAAGGTGGCCTCGGATCTAGGGTTTAGGGCATTGCAGATGACCGAGAAAGGAGAACGAATTGGGGTTTTGGGTGAGCTTGAGCGAAGACTACCAAGAAAATGAGCTTCGTGCACCGTGTTCGGGTCGGGTTGATGAGCGAAGACTACCAAAGAAAATGAGCTTCGTGCACCGTATTCGGGGTCGGGTTTTCACTTATCAACGCGCACTTGGAGAGCGTGTATTGTCTTCTTCTAAATTTCAGGCTTTGACCGTACCGGTGATAGATGAAAGTGAAGAAATTCACGTGGTGTACGTTTTCATTTGCGTTATGATTTTGTCGTTTTTAGCACTTTTTACTGACAAAGCAATAAATGTGTCAAATTTGTACAGTCATACTGGCTTAAAAATACTGAAATGAAGGGAGCGTCGCGTTCCTGATTTATCCGATTTTTGTCAAAATTTATAAAATCAAGATCAGACCAACACTTCGGTTCTGTAAAAATTTAGCATCAATACCAGACCATTACATTATACTCCCTCCGTCCCGCCCGAAGTGTCCCAACTTTCTATTTTGGGCGTCCCATTTAAAATGTCTCATTAGGGCAACTCCAATGGTGGTCCTAGTTTTAAGGGTCCTAAAACCAAATTTTGATACCCATGGAGACTTTTTGCATGGTCCTAAAAAATCATCTCCAACAATGGGTATCAAAAATTAGGTACCAAATTAATTTTTTTTAAGTTAATAACTTTATTAATATTTTTAATATGATAAATAATTTTGAAATATAATAATTATTTTAATTAGTTATTTTTTATCAAAAAATAAAATTTTATAAATAATTTCGAAATATAATAATTATTTTAATTAATTATTTTTTTATAAAATTTAAAATTTTATAAATAATTATATAAAAATTTAAATAAAGTTAAATCAAAAATCAAAATTTTTATGTATAATTAAATAAATTTAAAAAGAAGTAGAACAAATGTAGAAAGAAAATGAAAGAAGGGTGTATGGAAAAAAATGAAGTAGCAAAGTCCTAAGCAAAGTCCTAAATATGGTACTTTGCTAAGGACTTAATCAAATTTTGATACCTCTAGTTTTTGCCATTGAAGATGCAAGGACCTTTGTGTGGGTATCAAAAATAGGTTTTAGGACCATTGTTGGAGTTGCCCTTACCAAAAAAGGAAAGTTTTTTTACTATTACACCCACTCATTCTCTCTCCTACTTTACTTTTACACTCACAACATTCTCTCTCCTAACTATTCCACCCACTCATTCTCTCTCATATTTAATTTTTCATACTCACAACATTTAAACTTTTCTCTTTCTTACCTCACTTTTCTTAATTCTCGTGCAATTGTCCTTTACGGACACTTCAGATGGGACGGAGGGAGTAGAACCAGTCTCATTGGTCCAGTTCCAATGGTACGGTTCCGTCGATTCTATATATTACTCCCTCCGTCCCGGTCGAAGTGTCCGTAAAGGACAATTGCACGAGAATTAAGAAAAGTGATGTAAGAAAGAGAAAAGTTTAAATGTTGTGAGTATGAAAAATTAAATAGGAGAGAGAATAAGTGGGAGGAATAGTTAGGAGAGAGAATGTTGTGAGTGTAAAAGTAAAGTAGGAGAGAGAATGAGTGGGTGGAATAGTGAAAAAAACTTTCCTTTTTTTGGTATGAGACATTTTAAATGGGATTCCCCAAAATAGAAAGTTGGGACACTTCGACCGGGACGGAGGGAGTACAATATACTATATTTTTTTACGATAACAAATATTTAATTGAATAATATCACTAGTTAAATAAAAAAAATTGCCACAAATATTTAATATTCAAACCACAAAATAGACATCATTAAACATTAATTGTTCACATATTTAATATTCAAATCACAAAATATACACCATTAAGCATTAATTGTTTACCTTCTAACTTTGCAACACAATTGTTTGCTGCATAAAAACAAAACAAACAAACAAAAAAATATAAATATAAATCAATGTAGTAACACCAAAAAACAGAGGTCGAATTTTCTGCAATTTTGAACGCAAAAAACTGAGAAAGACATAGATTCTATTCCGATGTATTTGCGCCGTCGATGAGAGATAGATGGTGGTGCCATGGTGGTAATGGTGCGTCGAACTCGAGGCGCCATGGAGCCGCTAAAGATCAAATTGATTTCTAGTATAAAGAATAGAAGAGGAGAGGAGACAAGCGTTGAGAACTTGAAAGAGAGGATTGGGTTGAAACGGCGCAATGAAAGAAATATTGAGATAGGGTTTGATGTAGTGAATCGAAGCTAACTAGGCAAGAAAATTAATTAGTACTTTTTTTTAAAAAGGGAGTTTTAAGGATTTCAAAATATAAATAAAGTATACTCCCTCCGTCCCATTTATAACTTCACCCTTTTGAGCATGGCACTCAAATTAAGAAAAAAAGTTAGTGGAGAAAGTGTTGTGAGTATAAAAGTAAAATAGGAGAGAGAATGAGTGGAGGGAATAGTAAAGTTGATTGGTGTTGTGAGTATAAAAGTAAAGTAGGAGAGAATTAGTGGGTGAAATAGTAAAGATTCTTTGCCATTTTAGGAAAGGTAAAGCTTTTAACGGGACACCCGTTTTGGCAAAAGAGGTAAAGCTTTTAACGGGACACCCGTTTTGGCAAAAAGTGAAACTTCAAATGGGACGGAGGGAGTATATACATATATATATACATATATATATATATATATATATATATATATATATATATATATATATATATATATATATATATATATATATATATATATATACATATACATGCCCGTGTCCAAGGCCACGTAATTTTTTTTTTAATTTAAAAAAAAATAAAAAAATTTAAAGGACAAAATGGGAAAGGGACAAAATAGTGAGGGCAAAATGGTCATTTCGGCCATTGGAACTATTCACTCTACTGTAGCAAAGACCCCTTTGATTTATACTATAGATATATATATATATATATATATATATATATATATATATATATATATATATAGGTAGGTGCTCAAATGAGAACCATAACAAAATGAGAACCACTTGTATACACTTGTTTACAGTAGATACTTAGCTATTGTATACATATACAGTCTACTGTATATGTATACAGTAGTTAAGTATCTACTGTATACATGTGTATAACCACACGTATAGACTTGTATACAGTAGCTAAGTATCTATTGTATATGTATACAGTCTATTGTATATGTATACAGTAGCTAAATATCTACTGTATACAAGTGATTCTCACGGTTCTCATTTTAAACGGTTCTCATTGGAGCGTGACCCTATATATATATATATATATATATATATATATATATATATATATATATATATATATATAATCGGTCCGGTTACGGTATAAAATCGAGTATATTTTTTTCAAAACCAGAACCAAACCAAATAATCGGTTATATAAAAATTTGGAACCAGGATCAGACTAATACTATTAGTTTGGTCTGGTTTTTACTGGTCTGATTCGGTTCTATCGGTCCAGTTTCACGGATTTTTTGAACAGTCCTAACTCCCTCCATTTTGATTTAATGTTTTTAGTTTAACTTGATACGAAGATTAAAAAAAATATTGTGAGTATAAAAAATAAAGTAAGAAAGAAAAACTAGGTAATGAGTTTTTGTTCTGAGAATAACGAGTGGTCTCATTATCTATAATACAATACACAAAGCAAATAACTGCCTCTTATTCCCCTATAAGTGGTGGCTAGGATTTAATTCTGCAATATTGATCCAAGGGCTGAAATTTCTTTTCCATTTATAACTTCACCCTTTTGAGCATGGCACTCAAATTAAGAAAAAAAGTTAGTGGAGAAAGTGTTGTGAGTATAAAAGTAAAATATGAGAGAGAATGAGTGGAGGGAATAGTAAAGTTGATTGGTGTTGTGAGTATAAAAGTAAAGTAGGAGAGAATTAGTGGGTGAAATAGTAAAGATTTTTTGCCATTTTAGGAAAGGTAAAGCTTTTAACGGGACACCCGTTTTGGCAAAAGGTGAAACTTCAAATGGGACGGAGGGAGTATATACATATATATATACATATACATATATATACATATATATATATATACATATATATATATATATATACATATATATATATACATATACATATATATATATACATATATATATATATACATATACATATATATATATACATATATATATACATATATATATATATATACATATACATATATATATATATATATATATATATATATATATATATATATATATATATATATATATATATAGGTAGGTGCTCAAATGAGAACCATAACAAAATGAGAACCACTTGTATACACTTGTTTACAGTAGATACTTAGCTATTGTATACATATACAGTCTACTGTATATGTATACAGTAGTTAAGTATCTACTGTATACATGTGTATAACCACACGTATAGACTTGTATACAGTAGCTAAGTATCTATTGTATATGTATGCAGTCTATTGTATATGTATACAGTAGCTAAATATCTACTGTATACAAGTGATTCTCACGGTTCTCATTTTAAACGATTCTCATTGGAGCGTGACCCTATATATATATATAATCGGTCCGGTTACGATATAAAATCGAGTATATTTTTTTTCAAAACCAGAACCAAACCAAATAATCGGTTATATAAAAATTTGGAACCAGGATCAGACTAATACTATTAGTTTGGTCTGGTTTTCACTGGTCTGATTCGGTTCTATCGGTCCAGTTTCACGGATTTTTTGAACAGTCCTAACTCCCTCCATTTTGATTTAATGTTTTTAGTTTAACTTGATACGAAGATTAAAAAAATATTGTGAGTATAAAAAATAAAGTAAGAAAGAAAAACTAGGTAATGAGTTTTTGTTCAGAGAATAACAAGTGGTCTCATTATCTATAATACAATACACAAAGCAAATAACTGCCTCTTATCCCCCTATAAGTGGTGGCTAGGATTTAATTCTGCAATATTGATCCAAGGGCTGAATTTTTTTTTCCATATCACACGATCTCTACTCTCCCTCCTCTGTCAACAACCGTTTCTCCACGTCCTACTCTTTTTCCCCTCTTCCCATAACAGTTACTACTCCTTCGTTCCTTCTACACCTCCCATGATCTCTTCTCTCCCTCCTCAGTCACGTTAAACCCACCTTTAATTTCAATGGGCTGCCTATTTTTCCCCTCTTCCCACAACAGTTACACGTTATCCCTCCCGCTCTAAAAACCAGAACACCCACCACCTATATCCCTTCTCAATCTCCAGCTGTTTCCCATCAAGATTGCATGTTTCATCAAAGGCATACTCACAAGACACACAAGACAGGTAATTTTTATACTCTCTGCAATCACGGCAATTGTTTTCATACTCTCTGTTTAATGTTTCCTCCCCACCAATAGCAGAAAGTCACATTGATGAGCCCAATTTACAGTTCTTCTTTAAGAACCTACAAAACTTATGCACTTAGAATATAACAAAAATGGTTCACCTTAAATTTAAGAAACAAAAGCAGGGTAAAAATAGAGAACTTGCGGGCACAGTTTTATTGTTAATGGGCATTTGGACTCTAGAATTATTAATCTTATAGGGAGGATTATCAAGTGTAGAATATGGATTGGCAGAAGAAGTTATAAAATTGGAAAGCTCATTCATGTCAATCCAGATACCATCAATTGGTCCCGTGGAGCATCTTTCTTTGTGCACAATTTCATTAATGCCCAATTTCGTTGAAAGGGCGGGAGTGACAACGGCGGGAGTGACGACGATATACCTTGATTTTCGGGGACGGCCAGTGGCGGAGGAGCAAGTTCTTGAAGAATTTCAGACCATCGTTCAGTCCGGCCGCAATCCGTCTAGATCCGGCCGCAGAGCTCCCCCGATCCGTCCGCAATCCGCCTGGCGTACCCAACTCCTCCATGCTTCTTCCTCCACCATTGTTGACTCACCCATCCCTTCCCCCTCTCTTCGACTGCTCTCCATTGCCGGCGTTCACCATTTTTATTCCGTCTCCTCCATGGCTCGATTTGATTTTAAACCACTGCAGTTCCCAACTCCTCCCATGCTTCTTCCCTCCACCATTGTTGGCTCACCCATCCCTTTCCCCTCTCTCCGGCTGCTCTCCATTGCCGGCGTTCAGCATCCATCTCCTCCATGGAAAATGTTTCTCTTTCCTTTGTTCTAGCCTCAATTTGGTTTTAAATGGACTTGAAGATGGTTTATTCTGAGGCATAATGAAATGCATTGATTGACCAGCTCTTTATTCCAAAATATCAGATTTGATTTTTTTTATTTTGCCGTGGCCCAATTTGATTTTAGCTGAGTAACATTATTATATGTCAAAATTTTAGGAAAATCAGTTTTTTCAACTAATTAGGAAAAAATATTTTTTTAAAATGCGATATAAGATTTTTGTAATCAACTATAACTTTTTTTAAAAATGCATGTTGATATTTTTGTAAATATCTATTTATTTTTTATAAATGGCACGGTGGCATTTTCGTCAATAACCGAAACTTATTAATGTTTACAGTTTGTTGTGAAATCCTTGGCGGGATTCTAAACTTGATCCCATCATGGCAAGGACAATCCAAACAGCAAGGAAAAGTATCGGCCAACGAGCACCGCTACCTGATAAGATCCCACGTGATGAATTTATAAGGAAATCTAAAGAAGCTAAGGATCATGAGTACGCTTACTTACGTGAACAACACAAAAGAATCCTCCTCGAGACTAGAGTCGCAGAATTACGGTCTGGAATGGAAGAATTGCAAGCTCGACTGCAGGAAGCTATAGCAAGATATAATCAGTCCCAAACCGCATTAGGTGTGGCTTTGAGTCGAATCCATGAGCTAGAGTTCCCTGCGGAGCCCCATGCTAATGACCTAAGCGGAGTCGAGCCTATGGAGGCCATTGGGAATGATAATGAGGAGGATCCCGAGGAGGATCCAGAAGAAGAACCCGAGGAGGACCAAAATGATGATTCCGAAGAGGATCTTGAAGAATGAGAATGAGTAGTCAAGTTGTAGGGAGGAAGGTTTAGTTTAGTTTGGTTTAGTTTAGTTTAGTTTAGTTTAGTTCAATTTAATTTAGTTGGTTTTTTATGTACTCCCTACACATTTCATGTTTGTTTTATTTACTTTCTGTAAATATGTTTGTTTGGATATATTCTATTGGTGTTTATTTGTTATGAATTCTGAAGTATAACATGAGTTTATCATTTCCATTGATAAATCCAATAAATTGTGAAAATGCTTCTTATGATTTGATTAGTACTACCATCCTCTCGAGTAAAATAGCCTACCTCAATCTCCAAATTGTGTATTTAACACTTTTTTCATTCTATTGCCAGCTTAATCATTATTAAATTCCACTCAATGGCACAACCTTCAACAAAAGGAAAAGAACCTGCTGCACCACAGGTATTCTTCGTTGCCCATTCAAATTGTATGTTGATAATATATTTCTATTAAAAATCAAAATTTCCTAGAGTTAGTAATATTTGTCTATTTGCCTATTCACTATCAGTCAGTGAATATGGAGTTAGGAGAAAGTTCAACATCTAGAAATAGAAATTATCGTAGTATGCGTGAAATTGCACAATCTAGACGACGGAAAGAGATCGAGCCGATCAAGCAAGAAGCCAACAAAATTCTTCTAACGTTTCTTTGGGTCCTTCGAGACGGGCAATCGCACAAAGGAGGCGTCGTTCGCTTGAACAAGCCGCTCCTTATTCTACTATGTAACATAATTCTTCTTTTACTCCTCTTTAATTCAAATAAACTTATCTTAAACAATATAACACACCTTTCCGAATATAGGTCAACTATATTAGAAGACCCCACCACTACCGAACAAAATGAAAATATAGGTGGTTTCGAAGAGGATGAGCTCCATCTACGTGACATAGAGAATCAACAAATTTTCAATCAAGTTCGTCATTCCCTTGGCAGAATGAATGTCATATGTCAGCACTGTCATGCCTTGCACTGGATGGGCGAAAAATTGGTTAACTCTCCTTTGAGTAGGCCCAGATTTGGAACATGCTGCTTGGATGGTCAAGTTAGGCTTCCTAATCTTCTTGATCCACCCACCCTGTTCAGGGAATTATATGATGGTTGTGACCATCGTTCGACATCATTTTTTCAGGATATTCGACGGTATAATGCTGCAATGGCTTTCACCAGTCTTGGATGTGATCTAGATGATCGTGTACAACGTGGCAGGGCCCCTTATAGCTTCACTATACATGGTGAGTTGCGACATCATTCCGGGTCATTACTACCACCTCCAGATTCAAATCCTGTGTACGCTCAACTTTATATATACGATCCGATGGCCGCCTTAGAATGTCGTCAACGTCGAAATGATACGTTAGATGGAGAACTAATGGGTTGCATCCAAGAATGTTTGTTACAATACAATCCTTTTGCACCTATCTTTCGTCAAGCATGTGCAATATTAGAACAACAAAGCCAATATCAGTCTAATCAAAATTTGTCAGCATATTTGCATTATGATCCAAGAAGAGATCAACGTCGATATAATGACCTACGGTTGATAAGATTGCAGTAATCTTACCCAGTGATGGTACTAAGAGAAGGAGAATAAGAGATATTGTCCTTCACTACTGAGATCAAGACTTGATGCGGATAAGTGAAAGTCATCCAGCATACGCCCCATTACATTACGTCTTATTATTTCCTTTAGGCAAGCTAGAATGGGAACCGTCCATGACTCTCTGGGATGTGAATAGGAATGGTCAGAGTAATAGAAGTAGAAATAGACTCACAATGATGGATTACTACAGTTATCGTTTATTCGAATGAACAACAGAGCATTCTACCATTTTGAGAGGCAAAAAACTATTTCAGGAATATTTGGTGGACGTTTGGGCTGCAACAGAGCAAAACCGTCTTCTTTTCCTAAGGGAAAACCAAGAGGGATTTGTTCGTGTTGATCGGTATAAAGATCTCCAAGAAATTTTTGATGAAGAGAGTGCAAGTCCGGATCAAATTGGTAGAAGATTCATCCTTCCATCTTCTTTCACTGGTGGACCAAGGAAAATGTATGAAATTTTTCAAGATTCGATGGCTATTACACGCGCGTATAAGCATCCAGATATTTTCTTAACTATGACAGCCAACCCGGCATGGCCAGAAATTAGAGATGCTCTACTTCCTAATCAAACTGCAGCTGATAGGCCAGATTTGGTTGCTCGAGTTTTCGAATTAAAGAGAAAGCATTTGTTGAAAATTGTTAGAGATGAAAGGGTGTTTGGAAAAGTAGAAGCTTATGTTTTCACAATTGAATTTCAGAAAAGAGGATTGCCCCATATGCATGCACTATTTTTTCTCGCGGATGAAGATAAGATCAGAACTCCTGAGCAAGTTGATAGGGTGGTATGTGGTATGTGCCGAATTACCCGATCGAGATAGCAAGCCTGCACTTTTCGACACGGTTAAGATATGTATGATACATGGTCTGTGCGGCACGAGAAACCCAAGTGCGCAATGTATGGAGAACAATAGGTGCAAAAAAAAATTTCCAAAACAGTGGGCCGAAACAACTTCTATTGATAATGATGGCTATCCAATCTATCGTTGTCGCGATAATGGAGTTGTATTGACAGTAAGAGGGAAGGAGGTAGATAACCGAGATGTTGTACCTTACAACCCTTATCTCACAGAGTTATTTGATTGCCATATTAATGTGGAGGTGTGTGCTGGAGTTAGATGTGTGAAGTACATTCACAAGTACATATATAAAGGTCATGATCAAACAACAATGGTTTTAGGGAAAGGTGATAAAATCAAACAATATCTTGATGCGAGGTATATTGGTCCGCCAGAAGCTGCATGGCGGTTATTCGGATATAACTTGCATGAAGAATTTCCTAATGTTGTTCGATTAGATCTCCATCTACCTCGAGAGCATAATGTTTCATATGATTCAAGATGTTCGCGAGAAGAGATAGCTGCACAAGTTGAGGGAAAAGTAACAAAATTAATGGGGTTTTTTAGATGTTGTGCTTCTGATGTAATGGCCCGACAGTTTACTTATCAACAAATGCTGAAGCATTACATGTGGAAGGCGAATGTTTGGAAACAAAGACGTCATTTAAGCCAGGCAATTGGAAGAATATATTTTGCTAGCCCCTCCAGTGGTGAGAGATTTTACCTCCGACTCTTATTAATTACTGTTAAAGGGCCAACCTCTTAGGAAAATTTACGAACATACAATGGTATTGTGCATGATACATTTAAAGGTGCTTGCTTGCACGGGGTCTTCTAGAAGATGATGAAGAATGGAAGCAATGTTTGGAAGAAGCCTCAGTTATGAAGACTGGGTACCAACTGAGGAGAGATTGTTTGCGCTTATTCTAACGCAATGCTCTCCGATACATCCCGATGAGTTGTGGACTAAGTTTGCAATGAATATATGTGATGATCTTCCTCACAAATTGTGCACAGAATATGAAATTCCATATCCGGATGATAGTCAAATAACAGATTATGGCCTGCATCTGTTGAATGAAATATTGCAAGAAATTGGAAAAAGCTTGGCAGATTTCCCACCAATGCCTCTTCCACTTCAAAATTGGACCCAAATGACCGGCAACAACAGGTTATTATGGGAAAATAGATAGCTTAAGTATGATGATCGCACTACTGCTGCGGAAGCAAATATCTCTCGCTTGAATGTTGGTCAGCGACATTGTTTCGATATTGTGATGTGTTCGGTGAATGAAAATCAAGGGAAAACCTTCTTCTTGAATGGGGGTGCAGGAACGGGCAAAACATTTTTGTACAAGATAATAGCAGGGGTTTGTCGATCGCTTGACAATATCGTGATCTGTGTTGCATCATCTGGAATTGCATCGTTATTGTTGGTTGGTGGCAAAACGGCACATTCTACATTTTGTCTATCGTTGAATGTGTTGGAAGATACGTTGTGTTCATTTACGAAACAATCAATTCATGCCCAACTCTTTAGAGAGACAAAATTAATAATATGGGATGAGGTTCCTGTTAGTGTTATGCCCTAGGCCTATGATTGATAGACTTATGTGTTGACATTATTTATTATTATATGAGATGTTCATCATTTGATTATTATATATGTTTTGTATATTTGTTTATAATAATCTCCGTCCCTAATTATTAAGAGAATAATTAGTATAATTGTCAATGGATAATCATACGATGATTATATGCATAGAGATGCACATTGAAATTATGGGTATTTGTTAGAGAACAAGTGAGTGGACTTGACCCGCATGAGATTTATGTCATGGTCAAGTGTCATAATTAAATCTCATAAGGTTACTTCATTTAGTCCCTAGACCTGAGATTATCATGACCTTACATATGATGAAAGTCATGTTTGATTTTAGTCAAATGATATCTTAACACGATATTTATAAAGGCTAATTTTGGCATGATCGGATTCATGGTGGGAAGGATGATAAGTCAAGATGGAATTTGTCCCTCGATAGAGAGATATTTTGCTTGGGCCCCTCGATGAGTGATAATGATGAAAGTGTATGGCCGTACCCCAATATGATTGGAATTATCATTATACTCAAGAATCGAGAAAGCGTTGAACAAAGGCAAGTTGACGAGGACCATGACTTGTGTTCAATATAACATCGCGAGACAAAGGGAGAAATGGAATGTACCATTGGAAACGTGAACTCTTACGTTACATTATTTGGGTAGACATAATGGCTTGCTAGAGTCCGCTTATGTCTTATGAGGGTCGATATGATTGAACTCATTGCCAACATAATGTAATCCTATTGGGTCACACATAACTAGAATGGATTGGTTAAACCATGGGAAGAATGATTGAGAAAAAGCTGTGGTGACTCATTGTATCACGCGACAGATCAAGTCCACGTGACTCGTCTGGTCGTGCGACACAATAAGTCCACAGAGTTAATTTTGGACTAGTTTCCTAATTCGATTAGGAAACACATATTGATGCTAAAGTAGTATAAATATAACAGTCCGTCAGCCCTAAAAAGCTAGCCGAAATTCTCACAAGAAATTCACAAACATATTCTCAATATTATTCCAAGGTTTATAGGATCTAGAAATCTTCAAGAAATTGTTCTTGGATCCATTCGAAGGTGTGGATACCGAAAGAGGGTCTTCGGTCATTCATCGATCAAGGCCTAGAGTTCAAGCAAGTTGAAGAACGAAGTTTGTGATTCGAAATCACATAATAAAATCGTTCGATAGCTCAAGAACGGAAAGCGTTCAAGGTTGGTTATATCTATCTCATAGTTTTCAAGTTAATTATATAGAATGGATCCTAGGGCTTCTTGGGTTTTATGTTATTTGATGCTTAATTCTGCTGCACATGGACCCGTAAAACCCAACAGTTCCTATGCAACATCGCCATTGCGTTGAGGCCGTCGATCGCAGCCTTCGAGATATTTGTGATAATGATAGCCCTTTCGGTGGAATTACTGTTGTTTTTGGTGGTGATTTCCGTCAAACATTATCAGTTATACCTAAGGAACACCTTGAACAAATCGTGGGGTCAACTCTCCAAAAATCATCACTTTGGGAAAAGATATACGTCTTGACTCTATCGGAAAACATGCGGCTGGATCGAAATGATCTCGCGAATGTTGAGTTTGCGGAATACTTGAACAAGGTAATAGTTATGCATTCAAAAATAAATATTTCTTTTATACGCATTCATAATTAACGTTAAATAAATTTCCATCCAAGGTGGGAAGCAATCCAGATGAGACAATTGAACTTCCTTCTACTATCCAAAAGTGTAAAGACGTCAAAGAGCAAATAGGAGAAGTTTATCCAGCATTGCATATACCGGGGACTTCTACTGCTCGGTTCTTAACTGATCGAACAATTCTGTCCCCGCGTAATGATGATGTCAATTATATAAATCTTCAAGCATTAGAGATGTTTCCAGGCAATATCATCAGTTATCTATCGGAAGACAAATATACAGATGATGATACGAGTGATCCGATTATGGCAAATCGATACCCAATAGAGTTTTTGAACTCATTGAATCCTTCTGGTCTTTCCCCTTCAGACCTGCAGTTGAAAGTTGGTTGCCCAGTTATTTTGATGAGGAATCTTGCACCTAGGGATGGTCTTTGCAATGGAACAAGGACATGGGAAGCAGGCGACAGTTGGTGCGGCGTCTTGCGCGCATGATAGGCACCTGATCCACCATTTAATTTGATGGTGATAGGTCTGTCCTTGGTGCCAGATTAGGTACGGCTCCTTTTCTTACTAGCCTTAACTTTAACCGGTTGTCTAGTGAGAAAACCGGGAGTCTAGCATGAGACCGCGATCAACATGCTCAACACGGTCTTCGATGATCACCATCATGCCTGGCGCGGTTATCTTGCTGATGGTATTTGTGATCGCGGTCTTGATGCCCGCGGTCTTGGATATACCACGTCATACTTGGCATTTGAAACAGATCGATATTAGACCCTGTCTGAAAGGTCCGTACTCATCAGTGGCCCCAAGATTCGAGCTAGGAATCATTCATGGTCTGAGCGAGGAGCTATATATGTGAAGCTCGGTCTGCGATCATATCATTTTCGCGGTCATCAGTGTTGTGTATTTTCGTTGGTCTTGCTTAGACTCCCAGGCTATAGCGCACGTGAGGAGCTCATGAGGGGAGTTTGGTAGAAGTTGGTGGAAGCTTTGCGTTGCTTCCTGGATAAGATTTGTGTGGGAACCTTTGTCTGCTAAAGCGCCAGCGCGTGTCAAGTACAAATGTGACGTTTCCCGAATTTCAAAGGGCGTCATAAATGCCAACCGCCATTAATTTAAAAATTTAAGGTTTACGTCTGTTCATGATTCGAGAGAATATTTTTTATGGACTTATTAATACGGGTTAACTCATATTGGTAGGCCTAAAAATATCAAACACTTTCTCTTTCTCACTCTTTTATCACCTTCAAAGCTTGAAACGACATTTAGAGAGAGAAAATTTGCTTCCGCTTCCTTAAACATTTCCTTCGCATAATCTCCCTCCGTAAGTGATTCATCCCTCCTTTTGTCTCATCTCTCTATCTCTTCTCTCTTAGTATGACTTATAGGATGGAGCGTCCGGTAGAGTTAGGTGATGGCACCACTCCTGATAATTTTGCCCTTGACAAGAAGTCCGGTGGAATCTATAAGAAGGTGGCTACCTCTTGGATTAAGTTATCCCTCGAGGATTTTAAATACTTCTCGGTCATGTATGACTAGGGAAATTGGGTCCCACCTCAGTTGTGGGAGACCAAGAAAAGGATGTACCTGTCCGGTGACATGTTGGTTTTGGGTGACCATAACCGTCTAAGAAACTTTGTGATGGGGGTTTTAAACATGTTTCATCGTGAGAGTGACCTCGAAGATCGAGCTATTGAGTTATTGAGGAGATCCCGCATAGATCCTACTGCTAGAGCGATAACTGACTGGGAGAAAGTAGACCTGATGGATGAGACGATGGTATTTGTGGCCCCTGATGCCACTGTTATGCCCGAGGTGGATTTGAAATTACCCTTGGTGGTGGAACCCTTGACCGCAGTTGAACCTGCTACCCAAATAGAGGCCCAACCTATAACAGTGGTGAACCTGGGGAGTAGTGATGATGAGCCCGTTGATATGGACGTGGTAGAAGTTGGAGGAGCGGTGAAGTCATCACCGAAATCAATTTCTGATCTCTTTGGCTCTTCTGATAGCTCGGGGACGAAGGGTGATGACCGTGAAACCTTAGACCGTATGGCGGTGAGCACAACACAGAGGGCAGTTGAGATAGTCAATGCCTTTGTTGAAGGACCGGAGGAGACTGCTGCTGCTCGCGGAAAGAGCCAGGCTTGGTACCTCTACTACTGGCCGCGGTCAGAAGAGAAAGAAGGGAGGGACTTGCCCGGACGTGGCGATGGAGCTGTACACTTCCTTTAGTGTTTATTCGAACTCGTTTTACATTCGCGAGCTACAGGAGGTAGAATATAAGGGGAAGTTGCGGCCAGAGACCGTGGCCGATGTCCGCGGGGACAATAAAGCTTGCATTTTCTATGGAGTTCAGTTTGAAAACGGACTTAGGCTTACCCTAGACCCTTTCATCGTCCAATTCTTGGATTTTAACAGATGCCTCCCTATGCACCTAACCCCAAACACTGTTCGATCCCTAGTCTCCTTCATTGTGGTGTGTAGGGTTCTTGGCTTTGACCCTCCAATTTATGGGCTTTATGCCTACTTCTCCAATCAAATAACCAATAGCAACCTTGGCCTGAAAACCAAAACAATTCTGCCTGCACCTTATCTCCCCCTTCCAACAAATTTGACCAATAGAATCAGAAGAATATTCTGGTAATTGAGAGTAGGTTTGGGTGGAGCTTCCCAAGACCGGAGGGTACTGCTCCAATTAAGGTGTCCGCCAGTTCATACCTTAGCCCCTCGAGGGCCTTTAGATAGCCATAGCCAAATACCTAGCCCAGTTCGTGACCGAGAGATATTCTCCTGTTTTTGACGTGAGTGCGATCATAGACAATGAGCCTTTGATGATCTTCGCAGGGGTGGCACCTCCCAGGGAACGTAGCTACTATGCCCTTACTCCGTGATCCGGACTGGAGAGTCTATAAACTTTTTAATTTTGAGTCAAAGTGTGGGACCTGCATGATGGGAACGGTCTATGAGCCTGCAGCTTGGATCGGTCTCTTACTTTTGCCTTTATGAACTGATTTTGAACTTGATTTTTCTGCTTTTGATTTTTTCTTTGAACTGCGGTCTAACCACTTCTTATTTTTCTTTGATGCAGATCTAGCAGATCCTGCAATGGCCCCCAGGCTCTCCCAAGCTGAACTGAAGGCGGCCAGAGCGCGTCAATTGGCCAAAGAAAATAAGGCAAGGCAAGATGCCTTGAAGAAGACCGCTGTTCCCGGGGTAGTGCTGCCCGTGGTTGATAAATCATCGGGGAGCCTTCTGGTCACTGCCCGCGGAGTCCCCAAATCCAAAGATCTCCCGTCACGGTCTCAATCAACCTGTGACCACGCACCTGCTGATAAACGGGCTCCTTCACCTGACCATGGTGACCAGGGAATGAAGAGGAGCCAGACCGAGGTGGAGGGTGCCCGCAAAGATAAACAGCCAAGGGTTCAACAACCTGAGGTTATTACCTTCACTACCACGAGCTTACCGGCTAGAATGGGGTCAATCTGCGTGAACGCCTACAATATATCTAACCTAGACACCCGTGAGGCCGCGTGGAGTCTGAGCAACAAGATATGGGAGGTGCCCCCAGTCCAAGGAGTGGACCTATACTCTCGTAGGGGTCATAACTCGGTGGTGGAGCTTGGTCTTTTGATCAGGCTCTACTCCCCTGATTTCTACGAGAATGTAGGGTCCAAACTCATTGCCTCCGCCTTGGCGGTAAACATAGGCTTGATGGCCATGGAGGTAATTTCTTTATTCCTTTCTCTCTTTATATTTTTCTATCTTTCATGATCGCTTGATCGCTGACTGCATTTTTATTCTTTTTAAGATGGCCAATGATGCCATGAGACTCCGGGAGATAACGAATGAGCAGGCCGCCTCCATAACGGATAAGAGTAAGGCCTTGGGGAAGGCGTTGGAGGAAAAGAATGCCCTACCCGTGTCCTTGAATTAGAAAGAGAGTGACCTCAAACACTTTTGTGAGAAATACGACGAGGCACTCAAATCTTTGGAGCGAGCTAAGGGTACGCGGGATGAATACCGCAGGCAGAAAGAGATGTTGGAGAAGAGAGTGGAGGAATATGCGGGCAGGTTTGAGGCCTTTAAAAAACAAGTTTTAGATCTGGAGGCCCAAGTAGATAAGATTTCTGAAGAGCTACTTCCGCTGAAGCAATTCCAGTTGGAGAAGGACGCTCAGATTGCAGCTGCCCGCAAGGAGGCTGTTGAAGTGTTTAGAAACTCCCAAGAATATAAAAATGAAATATTGGTGGAGTGCTCTTCTTAGTTTGATGCTAACAAGACGCAGTTTAGGAATTTTGCTGCTACAGACAAATTCTCCGTGGAATAATTGGCCATTATTGGCTCTTTGATCGCCACTGATTTGGAATGTCTGCCCGGGCATGCACTGGTCCCTCTAGCTCAAGAGGACATTGACAATCTTGATGCAGCATCAGCATCAACTCTGCCTCCCGTTGTCGCGGTCACCGCCCCAAGCCTTATCGATGAGCTTGATACACTAAGGTGGGGTGAAGAAAAGCTAACATTTGAAGTCGCTGTTTCTCGCCTATTTCCCAATGGGCCTACGGTCAGCGAGCTATTTTTTCCGCGTTCAACACCTATTCCACCTTCAGATTTTGCTCCAACTCCAGACCCTGTCCTAGAGGCTTCATCAACTCAGGAGCCTGCTCAACCAACCGCCTATACGTAGGATTTTTCTTTTTTCCCTGTGTAATAGATTTAGGACCTTGTAATTTCCTTTATCTATTAATGAAGAAAGTTTTGTTAAATCTTATTCATGTCTTTATCTTTTTGAGTTTTTTCAATGTTGAATACTTTGTTTTATAAAAAACTTAATGATTTCGTATTCTTATGTTTTCCTCTTTGAGCTTATATGACTTGTAAATGATCGCTTTATACTCAATGTTTGGCCGCGGGCAGTGTAATTCCCTTATCAGTTTGTAGGCCGCTTCATGAGTTAGTAACTCCTTGTAAAAAACCTCTTAATTTTTTACTACGTGAGTTAACCTTTTTCAATATGATCACGGTTAATTGTGGCCTCTTAAGACTTTGAGGTTTTACCTCGGTTTGTATTGTGGGCTCCAACTGCACATCACTCTCGTCCATTCAACTTAGTGATTTACGCGATCTGGACTCTTGAGTCCGTGGCGTATTCTGAAAGAGCCAAGGTAAGATATTTTCATAAGGGCATGCAAAATGTAGCCGTGAGGCTAGTCCGCGCATCAGTAGGCGTAACCGGTGCTGGCTTCCGTATCCACATTTAGCGGTTGCACGTTTTGGACTCTATTGAGTCTAGTGGCACTGGTAAGGGCTCAATTTTGGCCTTTGTACATACGGGGATGCGGTTAGATGCCAATGAGGCAACCGCACATAAGCAGGTTTTGGGCTGTGCTGGCTTCCATATCCATTTTGATAGTTCATGCGTTTGGACTCTATGAGTCTTGTGACATTCGAGTACGGGCTCAATTTTGGCCTTTGTACATATGGGCGTGCGGTTTAGCGGTCTGAGGGACCACCGCGCATTAGTAGCGTTTGCTGGCATCCATGCGGGCATGCGGTCTACGATTAATGAGATCACCACACATCAGCAGGTTATTACCGTGCTGGCATCCTTTTTTTTGGCATTCACTATGTTGCTTCAATAGTGAGGATATCATTTTCGTATTTTTTCTGAGTTACAAAAGTATGCCAAACGCATCGTTTTTTGATATATTGTAACCTATATCACCATTTTTACTACACTTTAGTATAAAAAGATCAAAAATAATACTTTCTAAGGTGATCACTGTTCCAAGCATTTTTGAGGTCATTTTCTTCTTTTGTCCGCAGTTTGTAGGTTCCCTCCTTTATGATTTGGGTAACTTGATAAGGACCTTCCCATTTTCTGCAGAGCTTGTGAAAACCGGGTTGGATCCCTTGGACTTCTACATTTCGTAATACCCAATCTCCAAATGAAAAGCTTCTTTTGCTAACTCTTTTGTCATGATGTTTCTTGACTTTCTGCTTGTAGTTAACCATTTTTTCTCTTACCTACATCCTTTTTTTCTTTGAGATCATCTAGGTCACACCTTCTGGTAGCCTCATTTTGTGTCTCATCGAAGTAAGTGACTCTGTAGGAAGGGAGGGCCACCTCTACTGGGGCTACGGCCTCTGATCCATAGGTGAGCGAGAAAGGAGTTTCCCCTTTGGATTTTCTTATAGTGGTGCGGACTACGCATAGTGCGGTCTGGATCTCATCTAACCAGCGTCCTCCTCGTCCTTCTAAATTTTTCTTTAGGGCGGCGAGGACTAACTTGTTCGCGGTCTCAGCTTGAACATTTACTTGAGGATAGGCTAATGCATACTAGCAGTGTTGGACTTTCATTCTCTCCATTCAGTCGTAAATTTTGCTGCAAACTGAGTGCCGTTGGCCGAGACTATTACTCTTGGTATCCCAAATCGACACCAGATGTGATCGTGAACGAAGTTGATGACATTTTCCTCGGAGATAGTGGCCAAGGCTTTGGCCTCTGTCCATTTTGTGAAATAATTAACGGCCACTACTACCTATTTGATGCCTCCTCTAGCGGTTGGGAACGACCCTATTAAACTAATGCCCCACGTATCAAACGGCCACGATGGTATAACCAAAGTTTGCTCTGTTGATGGGAGTCTAGGGATGTCCGCAAACCGCTGGCATTTGTCACATTTCCTTATTTATTCCTTTGCGTCCTTTCTCATGGTTGGCCAGTATAATCCTTGAAATTTTATTTTGTCCGAGACTGTGCGGGCTCCTGGATGACCGCCACAGACTCTTTCATGGACTTCATAGAGTAGGTTGGTGACCATGTGGGTTTTCACACATCTAAGCATAGGTTTGGTGAATAATTGTCGATATAGCACTCCGTATATAACCGTGTAATTTGCGGCCACCTTTTTTATGAGTCTAGCATTTGCCTGATCCTCAGGGAGGGTTTCTTTCTCAATGTAATCTCGGATTTCATCTACCCAGTCCTTGACTTGGTCCTCAATGTTGTTAATATGAATCCTATCTATGGCAGGTGCTTCTACGAATTCGATTTGGCAGTCCGCATTTAGATCTTCAATTTCTTGCTCGATGATTCTGGAGTGGAGGTCTACTTCTGTATTGCCTTTTCTCATTATTTGGTTCAGCTCATAGTATTCGAAGCTTTTGAGAAGGGATTTTGCTAGACCACAGTATTTGGCTAATACCGGGTTATTTATGTCATATTCCCCCTTTATTTAATTTATTATGAGCTGAGAATCACTAATTATTTCAATATTTGGGACTCCCATATCTCTGGCTAGTTCCATGCCCGCTATAATTGCTTCGTTTTCGGCCTGATTGTTTGATTCTTCAAACTTGAATCTCAAGACTCATTCGAATTTTTCCCCACAAGGTGCGATTAGGAGTATGCCTGCGCCACTTAATAGCTTGCTCGAAGATACGTCAATGAATATAGTCCATACTTCTTATGGTCGCTCTTTGGTTGGATCCATCTCTAACTCTGAACTTTCTTGGGGTTCTATCCTCTTTCTTTTTCCCAGTTCGCTGTCCGCAAGTTTGAATGATGTTTCTGCCACAAAGTCTGCTAAGGCTTGTGCCTTGATGGTCCTTCTTGGAGAGTAGGTGATCTGGAACTCAGTGAGTTCTATAGACCATTACAACATTCTCCCTGAATACTCTGGCTTATGCAAGACCCTTTTCAGTGGTGCTTCTTTGAATATAGTTATGGGGTGCACAGAAAAATAAGCTCGTAATTTTCGAGCAGCTACAAGCAAGGTATATGCTAACTTTTCTATATTAAGATAGCGAATTTATACGGCAGAAAATGCCTTTGATACATAGTACACTGGTTTTTGGGAGTTATTCTCCTCCCTTACAAGAACAGTGGCTACTGCCAGGTCAGTGGCCGCTAAAAATAGAAAAAGCTCTTTCCCGGGTACCGGGCTGCTGAGGAGAGGGGGCTGCCCTAGGTATTTCTTGACCTCTTCAAAATCTAGATCGTATTTCTCATTCCATGCGAACTCGTTGGCTTTGTTCCCTCCTTTGAGAGTTTTGAAGAAGGGGAGGCATTTCTCTGCAGACCGCGATATGAAGCGGCTTATTGCGGTGATGAGCACATTTAACTTTTGCATATCCTTCACGCATGCAGGAGGTTTCATGTCTAAGAGCACTTGAATTTTTTTTGGGTTTGCCTCTATTACACGCTGATTGACCATGAAGCCTAGAAACTTGCCCGCTTTCACCCCAAAGGCACATTTGAGGAGATTAAGCTTCATATTATTGCAGCGCAAGTTGGAGAAAGTTTCTGCCACATTGAGCTCGGGGGAATTCTCCTTTGTTTTTATGACCATATCATCTATGTAGGCCTCAAGATTTTTGCCTATTTGGTCTTTAAAGACAATGTTGACCATTCTTTGGTAGGTGGCTCCTGTGTTTTTCAGCCCGAAGGACATCATTGTGTTGCAGTACGTTTTGTCCGCGACGATGAAAGCTACGGAGGAAAAATCTTCAGGAGCCATTTTGATCTGATGGTAACCAGAGTATGCAACAATGAAACTCAAAACCCTGTGCCCAACTATAGAGTCCACCAAGCGGTCAATTTTGGGAAGATAGAAGCAATCTTTGGGACAAGCCTTGTTGAGTTCTGTGAAGTCAACACACATCCTCCATTTCCCATTAGGCTTTTTCACCATAACAACGTTCTCTATCCCCTTGGGATATGATATTTCTTTGATTATCCCTGCTTTAAGTTGCTTTTCCACCTCTTTCTTGATCGCGATCTCCTTCTTCGGAGAAAAGTATCTTGATTTTTGGTGGATGCGTTTGAAGGAGGAGATATCATTAAGTTTATGGAGGATCACGTCCTCGCTGATATCTTGCATGTCCTACACTCTCCATGCGAACACATCACTATTATTTCTGAGGAACTCAATCAAGACCTTTCTTTTCTCGGGGTGAATTTCTAGACCGACCTTAACCTTTTGCTCGGGGTAGTGGATATTGATTACCACTTCCTAGAGCTCGTCATTAGGCCGGAGATCGCTGATTTCACGATTATGGAGGGAGTCAATGATGATCATTGGTGGGGTGAAGCTTCCTCCAGGGAGAGCGAACATGGAATAGATGATTTCTCGGTCTATGTCTCCCAAGATTCCCCTATCAACATAGCCTCCATCAATCGGAGCCATTCTTTTTGCCTTCCTGCTCTTTTTGAGCTCTATCTTGGTGGAGTGGAAAGAGAGCATACCCACGAACTTGGGTTGCAGGCACTTGCCTTTGTTTTTGCTCCGCTTTGCTTCCTCATCCAACTGCGAGCAGGAGGCTTGACTTTTCTGTTTTCTCTTTTCCTCCAACGTTCTTAGGAATCTCTCGGGCTAGTTTTTGTTGACCACAATTCCACCCGAAGTGTTGAATTTTATACTTTGATGGGGGAAAGATGCTACAATTCCCAATGCGGTCTGTATAGTGATGCCGAATATAGCGTTGTACTTGGATTATAGATCTATGACCATGAAGGTGACCTTGGCAGTTTCTGTTAGGGATTTTCCCCTATGGTTACTTCAAAGTCTATTGTCCCCTTCACGCGGACAGTGTGGTTAGTGAATCCCTCAAGTAGACCGGCGTAGGGAGTGAGATGAGCTTCAGACATTTTCATTTTTACTAATGTATGGTAGTAGAGAATGTCTTTAGCAGCACCGATGTCAATGATGACTCTACTAATGTTTGCCCGCGAAATCCTCATTTTGATGGTTAGAGGTTGGGTGGAATGGAAGAGAGTGGACGCTAGCTCGCTTCGCTTGAATCCTATCTCATGCTCTTCTTCTGGAGCCAAGGGAGAAATCAAGAAGACCTTCTCCAAATTCTTGAGTTGAGTGTTGGAGGGAGCCTCTACTCCAATGAATTTTATATCGTAGGTCCCTTGCTCGTCCTCATCAATATTATCCCTCTCTCTTCTCTCTGAGCCACGTTGAGGTCGCGCCTTATTGGTGTTAACATTGTTGTTGCTGTTATTACCCTTCACCCACTTGGCAAGATCACCGTTGTTGATTTTCTGATGAATGATCTTTTTCAGATGGAAGCAATCCTCATTATTGTGAACGTGATCGTTGGGGTAGTCACAAAACTTATCCCTGCTCCTCTCACTTAGCCTTTGGCCCATCGGGGGAGGAGGAGGAACTTTCATAGCTTTCAAGATCTCTTCCCGCGACGCGGTCAAGGGAGTATACACTGTTTCATCCGCCAACCTTCTGAGTTTGTCAGTGTAAGTACGCCAATCCAATTCGCAACCTTTTTTTAGATGCATTTTAATGTAATAAAATTGCATTAAGGGGCATTTTGGTAAATTCCCGGCCGATCCCGAGACTTCCGGAAACGTTTCATGAGTTTCCCGCGAAGGAAGTACCTTTTGGTACATTATTCATGCCAAAGGACCTCTTGGGAATAAAACCTGTTGGACCTTTTGGGTATTTTCCTGGAATGTTCCAGAAACTGGTTTTGGCGCCAAAAGCGGTTGGACCACATTGTGTCACGCGACAGCTTGAGGCATGGAAAGTGGACGCGTAAGGTCGTGCGACACACTGAGGTCACCAACTGAAGCCTATAAATAAGACCCTCCCCCTCTCAGAAAAAGGGATCCCAACTTGAGCCTATTGTTACTCTGCAGAATTTGCACCGTAACGAAACTCCCAAACACAACCCTCTCTCTCTCCTACCTTCAACCTACCTAATTCCTTCCCATCCAAACCCCTTTCTCAAGCCATAGCACTTGGACCCCTTGCATCAATCCTTCCGGATCGAAGTGACGAATTGAAGGGTTACGTATCGACTAGATATAGGATTCGTGGAAGCATCAAGGGTAACGATTCTCCAACCTCCCTCTTCTCTCTCTCTCTTGCTTAATTTCTCATAATTCTAGCATTTACTTACATTTGGATTCGGTAATCGGATCCTAGCTATACGGATTCTTGAATCCCAATCGCAATCTCTCTGTTTAACTTGAATAATTCGTGCAATTGAGCTTCTATTGTTGAATATTTGATTGAACTTGGTGTTTGAAACCCAAGAGGGTGTGGATCTACCCATATCCACACTCCGGGGTCGATTTGGTGTTGTTTACGTGTTTCGTTCGCAATTTAGTTAATCAATTAGATACGTATAGATTTACGTTGATTCTGTGTTCATCTGTTAAGTTTACTGCGAGATGGCTTATGTATGTCACGCGACACCTTCGTCTCCAAGTGATCTGTGTCACGCCACATACATGGTCACTGGTGCGACGTGTCATGCGAAATACATGACCTATCTGCAGAGACCTCTTTCCTTTATGTCTGTTTTAGATCATTTGTATCAGGGATGTGGCCTCCCTAAATAATGGGCTCACAATCTGTAATTCTCGTTTCATAATTAATAAGATGCATTTTACCACACCTTGTTTATTATCAATATTTGCACACACTTTGGATTTATTTGGATGTTTGATTGAAAGACTCGTCTACGGACGAGGCGCGTTGGGTGAACTCTCGGTTCTTCCCAACACGTAACCTGACCCCCGAACTCATGTTTTCTCTCTAAAAAAAAAGGTTTTCAATGTTTCCTCTTAAAACGGCATGGCGACTCCTTCATTTTCACGAAAAACAAATTTTCGGGCGCGCGCACATTCAGTGGCGACTCCGCTGGGGAATGAGTATATACTTGAAAACCTGTTTTTCAAGTGTTGAGTGGGTCAAGCTTTCATTTAATTGAATATCCAATACATCCAGTTTGTGTGCATTATTTGATAATCATTTGTGGTTCATACATCTTGTTGATTATGAAACTTGTGAGCCCTTTGTGCTTGTGGTCACTTGTTGTGCATTAGTATTTTGTGTTGCTCTTGCTTTGGTGGAGCAGGGGCTGATTTGATGATTGCAGAGTTTCTAGTTCAGTGACCATCTAGGTCGTGCGACACCTTTGTCTTTAGATGTCCTGTGTCACGCGACAAAGGGTGGCCACTGAACAGAACATCAGAAGACTGGTTTGAGGGCAGTCCCTTGGATCAAGCGTGACTCAATTGATTGTTGTTCCCTGTATCTCTTGTGTGAGGGTGTGTGTTTTCCTTTCTTTTTTCAAAATAAAGTAAAAAAACAAAAATAAAAAAAAATCTTGTTTTTTGTAAATAAAGGAATATAGTCATCCGCACACTACATCACTTAGATTTAGAACCTTCGGGTGCGATTGACGGCATCGCGGACGGCCATGAAATTCGCCTACGCTTGGCGCACAGAAATCAAACCTAACCTCCTAGTGCGTTATAGGTGGAACCACACTAAACCTTACCCACGGTTGGTTTTGATACAATGTTTTCATTACAACAAAATGAATTGTTTTGAAAAATAGCATAGGTCCTTATACCTTCCCCCAAAACCTCACACCTTGTGGGCATGTTGCCAAATGCAACATGATTTCACGTGGGGACATGTCACTCCCGTGGCGTGTTCTAAACGAGAGATCATGTCGCATTGCCAACATGTACCGACGAGAGGTCATGCCGGATTTTTCTTCGAAATTCTTCGAAAAGACCCGTTATGCTGCCCAAATTTCCTTAGAAATTTGGACAAACCTTTTCGTTCCATAAAGATGTTAGGGTTTGGTTAGGTATCATTACCTATTATATGTTTCAAAACAAAGCATTTGGTGTATTTCGAACGTTGCGTCATTAGGTTTCCCCGAGGTATAGTTAGCATAAATAAAGGCTTATCCTTTCCCAACTGTCTTTAGGATTTAAAAGACTAATTTATACTTGAACATAAATAAATTTGTGTTTGTGCGAGTCTGTCTCATTTATTTTCCTCTCCTGTTACTTGAAATTTCCCTTCAAACACCTTATAAACCCATCTCTACACCTGCAGCTACGGCGAGTTGGGTCCGCTCATCCGTTTTGGGAGGTCGTTTGGTCCGTGTGCAAGCAGTTTCAGTTAGTGAAGAATCAGAAATGGCCGGGAATGGAGATGTTTTTTCTGCTCAGTCCGCTGGAGGCTCAGTAACAATGGGTCAGATGAGTTTGAATGAGATGACTACAGAGGAGTTGAGGGCAACGTTGGAAGCTGCTTTAGCCCGAGAGCGTGAGGCCTGTTTGTTGGCTCAGAATGCCAAGGCTCGTGAAGAGGAAGCTCATAACTGCTTTGTGGAGGCCATGAGAGCCAAAGGGATTGCGATACTTCGCCGAGAGGACGGTTCCTATGAGGAGATCACAGAAGACAACCATAATGAGATCGGATCCGCTTCACTGCTCGGCTATCCGGCCCGGTTACAATGCGATGCCTCCTCCGATAGCTATGCCTCACGACCCAATCAAGTGTCATCTCCTGGAACGTTTGTAAGTGACCAAGGAAGGTTTATTCTCCCATCTCCCCGAGGGTGTAACCGGGTTATCCGGCAAGGTGCTAGCAAGAATGGTGGTCAAGCATCAAATTTCTTCGATCTCGCTGCCTCCCCAAATCCCAATGTCCAAGCATCACGGTCTCGGTACGGACCGCGGTTTCAAGCGAGTTATCCCCATCCCAGTCCGAGTTTATCCCGACGGCTTCAGGAACGGTCAGTATCGGCTTTCAGGAGATCAAATTTGTCAAGACAACATTCCAAGATACCAGCAGTTTCAGACCCAGCGGTGTCCCTCGGCCGGCATTGTGTTCTACCCTTACTCGGCATTTATATGGCTCCACTCCGTATTCCGCCCCGTGTATCGGTACAGGTTTCTCTACTCTTGGTCAATTCGGAGGTCGATCATCGCGAACAGTTCCCAGAATCCTAGTGTGCGGTTTAACTTGGGTATGATGTGTATGGCAACAGAATCCCAGTTCGGTTAACACGTTGGACGATATCTAGGAATCCCCAGTACTTTTGGTCTCCCACCAGTCGCTTTGCCCTTTGGACCTAATTCTGAATTCCCCGTTCCTTCATCGACAGTGGCTCCCTCTATACCCTAGATTCCAGGTTTGGCTCCAGAAGTGACAGCTTTGTTGAAACAGATGCAACAGCAAATTGATAAGTTGACCGTGGGTTCCAGTGGTCTTAAGGTTGTGGATCCCGCCCAAGTAACACCTTTACCGCACAAGTTTAAAATGCCCAAAATGGATTTCGATGGTACCGCCTGTCCGAAAACTCATATAGATACGTATGTTATGACAATGGGAGCAATGGGTTGCACTCCCGAGTTTATGGCATCCCACTTCCATTTAACCTTGAAGGGATCAGCACTCACATGGTTCTTGGCTTTGAAGCAAGAGTGTCGCTCTACGTGGAATCAGATAACAGAAACCTTCTTGGAGAAGTACAAAGGTAACTTGGAATGGCGTACTACTCGGGATGATTTGGTGGGAACTATCCATAAAGTTGATGAGTCAATTACAGAATTTTACAAACGGTGGAACGCCAAACTTAATGAGCTATCGGAGCCGATACCCCTCCAGGACCAAAAGGATATTTTCTTGTCATGTATTAAGCCAGCACTCAGAGAAGCCATCGGGAAAGGTTGGTACCCAGATCTACGAGAGATGGTAGGAATGGGAGCTAGGAGCGAAAACAGATTGTTCAATCAAACCCCAAGTGCAAACGTCGGTGGCAACAGTGGTAGTGGAGGATACCGATACCGAGCACCCACCCTATTTCGGCAACGGTGCTTGGGGAAGGGAAATGACCAAAGACAACGGCATCAACAACCTACGAGAGAGGAGGCAATAATGTACGAGAATGCGGTGAGGTTTCGGCTAGCCGCGTAGAGATTTGATGATTTGGGTATGTCCACGAGAGGATGTTTTTAACGGATTGCTTCGCACCGGTATGATCAAGCCATTGGAGAATTATAGTCTGCTCGTCCTAATCCCCATATGGACGCTAGCAAGTCTTGCCGGTTTCACCGGTTCCCGGGACACACCACAAATTCTGCGTTACCCTCAAAAAGATAATTCAAGGTTTGGTGGATGACAAGAAAATTGAGAAGTCTCCTCGCCCGAATGTGGTCAATAATCCTCTGCCAAACAACAACGTGAACCTTATTGACGGTGGGCAAGATTACTTTGTTAATGTAATAGAGTTTGAAAGGTCAATAGTTGGAAATGATAGCAATGGTTGTAATGAGAATGTGGTGATGTAATCTCGTTTTACGGTGAAATGAAAGATAATTTCTGTTATGTTTTGTATCTTGATGATTTATATGATTTGAATAACGCTGCTGATCTTGACGATTATGAAGAACATGTGGTTGCCAATACTATATCCTCCATGACTCCTAGAGAATCCCCAATTTCTCTAGAGGAACTCAGGATAGCGGCCAATGTAGAGGCTCCTTTGTCTATAAATGAGATAAGGCGGTGCATGGCCTTATAGCACTCGTCTGTTCCAATTTCATTAGCGAGCTCAAGGAAGCCAGCGGGGAATTTGTAGTTGATGATCACCAAGATGTTAATGCATTGACTCGGTCGGGGAGAATGTTAGGAGTGAACAATCTAGATCCATCGGGAAAGGTAAGGCGGTTGTGGTCCCTAATCCTCGGTCATCTCGGAATCTTTCTGGTCGGCGAGAAGACGAAGAAGTTCAAGAAGACCCGATCCTAACGCGATTAAAGAGAACACAAGCCGACATCTCTTTATGGTCTTTACTCACATCCTCCTACCCTCACAAGCGAAGTTGGAAGAGGCCCTGTCCAAAACGAAAGTATCGATCAATGCCACCCCCAGGACGAAGCATGTCAGCGGTGGGGCGCACAGTATGGAAACATCATTACTTTTACGGATCATGACTTGCCTGCTTATGGTGCAAAGCATAATGAATCCCTACACATCACAATGCCCTTGGAAGGACGGCGGATTCCACATGTGTTGATAGATAATGGGTCAGCTATGAATGTGCTCCCGGCCAAGATGATGAGTATGTTGGACATCAATGCGCAGAACCTTAGACCATCTAGTCAAACCATAAAAGCCTACGATTCCACGTCCAGGGCAGTATTGGGAATAGTTGCTTTAAATTTGATGTTTGGGGGTAAAGAGATGATGGTCGAATTTCAAGTTATCGATATTCCAGTCACCTTCTCAGCGCTATTGGGCAGACCTTGGATTTATGAGATTGGAACTGTAGCCTCCACTCTTCACCAGTGCCTAAAATTTGTACAAGATGGGGTGCTGACAACGATTTATGGCGATAGTGTGATGATTGGGGAAACCAGCACCAACACCGTACCAGTGATGGATATTAAACTCGATCAGGAAAACTTGATGCTTAGCGGTTTTACAATAGAGAAGCCTAAGGGGCAGGTCTGCACCATAGATTTGACGATATCTTCAGACAAGATTCCTCCTGTGTTGAAAATGATGAGAGGCATGAGCTATATCCACTGGGTGAGTGGGAAAACGTCAACGGGGACCATGTCACCTTATGATGCCGAAGCCAAGAGGAATAAGCTAGGCCTTGGGTATCTTTGTGACGAAAGAAGATAAGATGTACGACAAGACTGAAGCCTTTAAGGAAAGAATGACCTCAGCGGCTGGTAAGAAGTACAAAAAGCCTGAGATGCGCCCATACAGTTGGTCCCTGAATAAGCATTTTGTCAAAGAAGATGGAGATATGTTTGTTTGCCCAGAAGCGAGGTTGAGCCAAATGGGAGATCAGGTGAAACAGTTTGAAGAGTTTGTTTTGAATGAGCCCACGATATGCAAGATCCGCGGTGCTGACCCTGTGGATATTGATGGTGACTTGGCAGATTTGTTTAAAGAGCAGGGACTGTCAGAGCCCGATGAGCCAAGAGATTTAATTGACTTTTCCTCTGATAGCGAGGTGGTGGCTACGATAGAATTTGAAAAGGAGCCAGTAGCAGAGCTAAGCATGTTGGAGACAGTGGCAGAGAGACCTCTACAGAATTGGACTTCGTTCCGAGGACCAATCGCTGACAGGGAGACTATGATTGAAAAACTTGGGCTCAAGCCTCATCCTTGTCCTTCCGAGTCTAAATTTGTCCCTCGTGTCCTGAGTCGGTCTCCTGAATCTCTTGTTATTGAATTCGAGTCTTCCGACCGGTCTGATGTCCTCACGACAGAAGACCGTCTTCGAGTTGTAAACACTGTGTTTCCCTATGCTCTGAATAAAATGGTTGACCTTTCTGAGTATCCTGTGATTGCAAATCTAACAATTGAATGCTTAACAAGAAATAATCATCAAGATTTAAAAATAATTAAGCCTAATTCAATTGAAGATAATGCAGACTTAATAGACGAGCAAATTTTAGAAAATGATTCAAAGCAGGTTCTCGAACAAAAGGAAAGCCGGGCCCAAGCTGCCAACGAGATATTGACAACGGTGAACCTGGGAACAGCCTAAGAACCCAAAGAAACACAGATTGGTAGCTTCTTCTCCGGAGATGAGCGGGTTGCCCTGGTTGAACTGCTTAAAGAATATATGGACGTCTTTGCTTGGTCTTACAAATATATGCACATTTGGATACTTCCATCGTAGAGCACCGGATTCCTCTAGATCCAGAAATTAAGCCTATCAAACAGAAGTTGAGGCGGATAAAACCGGAGTGGTCCTTGCAGGTGAAAGAAGAAATCGAAAAACTCCTACGGGTGGGCTTCATCAAGGTAATTGAATATCCGACTTGGTTGGCCAACATTGTGACAGTGACAAAAGCTAATGGAAAGGTTCGAGTCTGCGTAGATTTCCGAGATCTTAATAAGGCTAGTCCCAAAGATGACTTCCCTTTGCCCAATATTGATATGCTAGTGGATGCAACCGCAAACTTTGAGGTCAAGTCCTTCGTTGATGGTTTCGCGAGGTTACAATCAAATCAAAATGGTGAGGAAGATCGGGGCAAGACGGCATTTACAACTCCATGGGGTACTTATTGTTACACGGTAATGCCATTTGGTACGAAGAATGCTTTGGGGCTACCTACCGGAAGGAAAGTCACTACCCTGTTTCACGACATGATACACAAGGAGATTGAAGTGTATGTAGATGACATGATTATGCACTCGAAAGGGTCAGATGGACAACATTTCATTGATTTGAGGAAATTCTTCAACAGACTCCGAGAGCATTCCATGAGGCTAAATCCCGCCAAGTGCACCTTTGGGGTTATTCGAGGTAAAGTCCTGGGGTACATGGTCACGGAGCGAGGCATCGAGGTAGATCCCAAAAAAGTCAAAGCAATCATCGAGATGAAGCTACCCAGAACTGTCTCTGAAGTGAAGGGTTTCATGGGTCGTTTACAGTACATCAGCAGGTTTGTCAACCAGTTGACCTCTATATGTGAGCCAATCTTTAAGCTATTGAAGAAGAATCAGGAAGTGGTTTGGAATGAGGAATGCCAACTAGCTTTCGAGAGAATTAAAGCTTACCTTGTTAACCCTCCTATCCTCTGCCCACCTCACGGAGACAAGCCTTTATTGCTATACTTGACGGTCACGGACACAGCCACTGGGGCTATGCTAGCACAAGAGAAGAAGGATTCAAAGATTGAGAAAGCCATTTATTTCGTCAGTCGCAAATTCCAAGGGAGTGAGTTGAACTACTCTGCCCTCGAGAAGACATGCGCAGCGTTGGTTTGGGTAGTTGGAAAATTGAAGCACTATATGTTATCTCACACAGTGCACCTGGTTTCCAAGATGGACCCGATCGGATATTTGTTTCGGGGTGATAGAGGCAACATTTCCACCCAGTTGGCGAAGTGGACCTTCTTTTTGGCGAGTTTGATATCAAGTACGTGATCAGGAGGTCAATCAAGGGACAAGCTGCAGCGAGATCAATTGGCTGATTTCCCGGTCTGAGAACCTCGAGGACCGGATCTCCGGTTTCCGAGATGAAGGGATTCTTGCTATAGAAAGCGGATAACAGTGGCGGTTGTTCTTTGATGGAGCGGCTAACAAAGAGGGAATGGCATCGGGATGATGCTTGGTAGACCCGAACGATATGCATACCCCTATAGCTATAAAGTGAACTTTTCGATTACCAACAATGCGGTGAGTATGAAGCTTGCATAGGCTGGTCTAGAAAGCTGCCCTAGAAGCGACATGTGGAAGAATTAGAAGTGTTCGGTGACTCCCGATTGATAATTAATCAGTACTTGACAAGTGGAAAATCATAGATCCATGTCTCCAGAAATACCATGCTTACATCGCAGAACTTGTTGGTCAATTCAAGGAAGTGTCATTCCAATTCCTACCCCGAGACAAGAACAGATTTGCTGATGCCCTAGCCACTCTAGAATCTTTGGTAGAAATTCCTGAAGGAAAGTTGATCAAACCATTCAGGGTCGGTAGGCGAGAGAGCCCTGCATACTGCTATGAAATAAAGGTCGAAACCGTCAATGAGTCGTGGTACAATCAGATTTTCCAATATCTCAAGCATGGTGAAGCATCTTTCCCCATTGACAAAGAAGGAGATTTGAAAGGTATTCATGCCAAGAGCCTGCAAGCGTTGAAAAGGCTATCAGCTCAATACGTCGTGCTCGGCAACGAATTGTGGAAGAAAAGGGAAGGATGCCCTCTCCTGCTTTGTATCAGCAAGGAAAAAGCCCAAAGAGTAATGGAAGACGTTCATAACGGTGCCTGCGAACCCCATATGAACGCTCGATCCCTCATGCATAGCATCATTAAATTTGGGTTACTTACGGATTACTATGGAGACGGTGCATCCAATTTGTGCGAACTGTGATAAATGTCGGCGATTCTCCAACTTGAACCATATCCCTCCTCATGACCTCTCTTGTATGACAACTCCGTGGCCTTTCGCAACATGGGGTATTGATGTCATTGGGAAAATAACTCCATCCCAGGGAGCAATGGGCACTCATTTGTTTTGGTTGCGGTGGATTTACTTCACGAAGTGGGTAGAAGGCTGCGTCTTACAAAGTGCTCGCGGCTAAGAAAGTGGCTCGCTTCATAAAAGAACAGATTTTCTGCGCTACGGAGTCCCAAATGAGATTATTTCCGACAATGGAACCCATTTCGAAGGAGAAACTCGATAGGTTACTCACGAATACGGGGTCAAGCGCCATAAATCTTCACCGTACGGGCCTCGGACGAATGGTCTTTGTTGAAGCCGCCAACAAGAATTTGGAAAGAATCATTAAGAAGATGGCCGAACGAGGAAGGGATTGTCCAGAGAAGCTACATTTAGCATTATGGGGCTACCGCACTTCTATTAGAACTGCCACCGGTGCAACCCCATACACTTTGACTTACGGAATGGAGGCCGTCATGCCCATTGAGCTAGAGATTCCTTCCCTCAGGGTTTTGCTTGAAAATGAGGTGAACGAGATTGAATGGCTCCAAAGTAGATATAATGAATTGGCTCTACTGGATGAACGCAGATTAAAGGCCATGGAGCATAACAGGGCATATCAGAGAAGAATGGCCCGTGCTTTTGATAAGAAAGTGAAGCCCAGGGACATCAAGATCGGTGACTTGGTCCTTAAGATGAAGCCCTCAAATCAGAGCAGTGCGTTGGGTAAATGGGCACCTGTTTGGGTCGGACCGTTTCTAGTCAAGAAGATATTCTCCGGAGGAGCAATGCAGCTGACAGATTTGGATGGCAACCCATTTCTGCACCCCGTCAACGGCGACAAGTTGCGGAGGTACTATGTATGATCGAGTCTTTCCCCCTCTAAAAAAAAAGAAAAAAAAATAATATAAAAAAATAATAATAATAAAAAAAAAGAAATGAAAATAAAGGCGCAACAAAATTGTCCCAGATGAGACTGAAAACCTCTCAATAGGCAGTCCATGCAAAAATAAGGGACGCGCCCGGTGCTAAAGAATATACCCAGCTAGACCGAAAACCATAAAAAGGGCGGTCTAGGTAAAAAACAGGGTCGCACCATGTCCCCCTACTATCTTCCCCTTTCTTAAACACAAATGTTAATTGAGTTGAACTACGGAGACCTGAGCCCCTTAGTTCTCTTACAAAAGGGGAACGTAGGCAACCACTTGTGGTTCGGTCTAAAATTGCTGCAAAACCTCTTGTCCTGCTAAAATGTGTTTTGATTACAGTTTCAAAGCTTTTCAAAGTTTCATTTGGAGTTAATATTCTCGTTGATGAGTTCAAGCACGACCTACTTTTGACTCAAAGAGCCTGCTGCGAATAAAAGGAATAAATTTTCAACATCTATTTCATCTGCATTAAGTAATCAAAGGATACTCAGTTTCCATACAAATAAATCCTACTCTCAGAAATAAAAAAAAAGAGAGTCTCCTATCTCTCAGAAAAGTGTCTAGGGATTCGTCCCCTCTCCCGAACTCGTTCCTCTGTCCTTCCTCTTCCTCGGTCCCCGGGAGGTCTTTGGCTTAGGAATGTCAAATAAATCGGTTTGAGCCCGTCCCAATTCTGGAATAACGTGTGTCGGTGGTTCAATCAGACCAGTTCCCTCAAAGTAGCTCTAGCAATCCTCTCCTGTCTCAATGCCTCTCTGCGAGCCATCACCTCTGGATCATCCCTCAAAGCAGCCCTCCGGATCTCTTGCCTCTCATAGTCCTCAGCAGCATCGCCGGTAACATTGTTTGGGTTTCCCTGTGCCTCTATATCTCTGAGAGTCCGACCGGACGGATAGTCTGCTCCCAAGTATTCCCGGCGGCGAGTCTCTATAGCCAACTGCACGAGACTCTGATGCTCCTCATACCAATCCAAATACTCTGTGGTCAAGAATGTAAATCCTCTAGACTGCCGAAGGAGTACACGAGTGGGAAGAAAGCCCTCCAGAAAGGATCTGCTGAAAAACTGCATAGCCTGGGGCTCAGTCATGGACATCGGAACAGCATTAGTCACCAGTCTCTCCCTCAAAGCTCGGATAATCTGCTGAGGGTATCTATCTTGTCTGCTCACCAATGATGGGATACGAAAGAGGATACATGCAAACCGAGCGTGGGACTACTGCGATCCATCCTGAATATCTCTCATGGTTTGTAATTTCCGGGCGGGGATCCAAAAGCTCGGATCGGTGGTCTCGTGCGTGACAACCTCATCTGCGACTATCGGCAACCTCGTCCCTCATCGGCTGCGTGGCCGAGTCACCCGGGGCATTGCCGTCCGACCCTCTGGTAATGGCCCGATCAAGCGTAACCTCTCAAAGAACCACGGAGATAACAAGCGGGGTGCTGCTCCCATAAGGTCGATCCCCCTGCTTTGTCAATGCCGTGGAAAGTCTCGGCCCAACAACAGTGGTACAATGTCCATCTCTCCTTGGCCAGATCGAATTTGACGAAAATCTGTACCCCGGTCACCCCTCATCTGCCTGACAACCTCCAACAACGCACTTGAGTAGACTCCGGCATATCCACAGAAATAGTAAGCCGACAGGGTGAACAGCATGAACATATGCAGAGATGTAGAAAGGTCAAACAGCTCAGGACGGGACAGACGTAACCTAGCCATCCGAGTCAAATCTATAAACCCGTCACCCGAGAATCATAGGCGGCACGATCCGCGGGCGAGAGATAAGAAGTCCGATAAGCTTGCTCCTCAGCGGCCATTTGTCTCGTGGGAATGCTACGGTCACCGCCTTACCCAAGCTTTGTCAATGCCCGAAAGTCTTCCATAGTTGGGGTCGGAGTCATTGTATGACAAAGAGAACACATGACGCTCAGAATCCCGAAGCGGGATACGGCCGAAGCAAATCCCGATCCAACCCTCCAATCTTTCAAGGACCAAATACAAGGCATACTGTACCGCTTGTCGATAACATTCCTATGTTGCCTCAGATGAAATCCCCAAATTTCGATGAAGTCCCGATGAAATTGACACTCCCGGGAAGCAACCTCTTCGTTATAATGTTCCATTGCAGCTAAAAGTATCAGTCTTGACCAAAGGAATCGCTTATCTGCCAAATAAGGGCTGCTGGTTCTCTCTACTAAGAAGACAGTGCCTGCAGAATGAAGCCTGAACCGACTTTTAAAAAGGCCTGTTATGAGCATACCTCAGTCGTGCGACACAATAAGCCAAACAGATATGACATGTCGGGCGACATACTTTGGCTGATAGCAGACATTGTGGAAAAGCCTGCAGTGGTTACCCCAGAGCATTTTCCAACTCGCCGTTGCCATAACACACCCTTTACCCTCATACACATACCCCTGAAAATACACGGGAGAGGACCCCTACTATACACACCTGTCCGAAACAATCCCAAAACCCCATGTACAAACCTGACAAAGCTGACCTTTAACCCAATAATCGCATTTGCTTTCCCAGAACAGACAGACTCGCGCAAACCAAGCTAACATAAATTAATCTTTGCTAACAAGATAGGCTTATTTAGGCATAGCGTTGGGAGTTTTTGTTTTACCCTCGCAGGTACAATAATCAATTGAGTCTCAAAACTGGTCCTCACACCAAATTGAGAAAGAAAAAGAAGAAGCAAAAGGTCTGTATCTGTGATAGCCCCCAAGCAGAGCTCAGCAAGACCAGCAGCCCCACAATCCCAAGAAAAGAAGCAAATCCCCCAGAAAGTAGAATCCCCGGCTTGACGAACAAATTCCCAGAGACCAGTAGCCTCGAGGCACAGGAAAGAAGCAAAGTCCCCAGTTTCCCAAGCAAAACCCAGGACACAAAAGAAAAGCGACAATCAACAAAGACCGTTCAACAGCAAAATCAGCACAGAACAGAAAAGAGATAGCGTGAGACCCCTGGCTGCTACATTCATCAACAACAAAGCAAGAAAAGTGGTATGAGTCCCTTTGGCATCCACAGCGAGAAGAAAGGAGATAGCGTGAGTCCACAGCGGCTATACTTATCGGCACGAACGGAAGAAGTAGCGTGAGTCCTGGCGGCTACGTTTATCCCCAACAGAGCGAGAAAGAGATAGCGTGAGACCCCGGCGGCTATACTCATCCCAGAAAGAAGAAGAGAAGTGGTATGAGACCCTCAGGCATCCACGAAGAGAGCGACGGTAGTGTGAGACCCTTCGACAACTACCCTGCATCAGAAGAAGTGGTATGAGACCCTCCGACATCCACGAAGAAGAGAAGCGGCCGGTAGTGTGAGACCCTCGGCAACTACCACCGCATCAGAAGAAGTGGTATGAGACCCTCCGGCATCCACAAAGAGAAGCAGCAGTAGTGTGAGACCCTCCGGCAACTACCCTGCATCAGAAGAAGTGGTATGAGACCCTCCGGCATCCACGAAGAGAAGCAGCAGTAGTGTGAGACCCTCCGGCAACTACTGCATTAGAGAAGTGGTATGAGACCCTGGCATCCACAAAAGACCCGTTGCGGCATGAGACCCTCCGGCGGCTACAACTCGTCAACGGCGATAGCATGAGACCCTCCGGCGGCTACTCGCAAATACCGGTTGCGGCATGAGACCCTCCGGCGGCTACAACTGGTGTGAAAGGAAGCTACTACCCAACCGCGCAATATCGACCCCGCAAGAAGTCACAGGTAAGCACAGCAAAGGTATGAAGACACATTTCTACCCCTTTCTTGCTTGTAGTTAGTAATTTTCCGAACTACGATTTGGCTTGATTCCCTTCTTAAAGGGATACGTAGGAATCCTTTCTCAGAAAGGTCCAGCCATTAGACTCCCCGATTCACCCTTCTAGCCCGTCGCCTTATCCCCAGATGCTCATTGGGATTGGGTCTTATTTTATCGACAACCCCACTTTTTCCAAAAGTGACGTTGCCGAGGGGCTCTGTAAGTACGCCAATCCAATTCGCAACCTTTTTTAGATGCATTTTAATGTAATAAAATTGCATTAAGGGGCATTTTGGTAAATTCCCGGCCGATCCCGAGACTTCCGGAAACGTTTCATGAGTTTCCCGCGAAGGAAGTACCTTTTGGTACATTATTCATGCCAAAGGACCTCTTGGGAATAAAACCTGTTGGACCTTTTGGGTATTTTCCCGGAATGTTCCAGAAACTGGTTTTGGCGCCAAAAGCGGTTGGACCACATTGTGTCACGCGACAGCTTGAGGCATGGAAAGTGGACGCGTAAGGTCGTGCGACACACTGAGGTCACCAACTGAAGCCTATAAATAAGACCCTCCCCCTCTCAGAAAAAGGGATCCCAACTTGAGCCTACTGTTACTCTGCAGAATTTGCACCGTAACGAAACTCCCAAACACAACCCTCTCTCTCTCCTACCTTCAACCTACCTAATTCCTTCCCATCCAAACCCCTTTCTCAAGCCATAGCACTTGGACCCCTTGCATCAATCCTTCCAGATCAGAAGTGACGAATTGAAGGGTTCTGTATCTGACTAGATATAGGATTCGTGGAAGCATCAAGGGTAACGATTCTCTAACCTCCCTCTTCTCTCTCTCTCTTGCTTAATTTCTCATAATTCTAGCATTTACTTCTGTTTGGATTCAGTAATCAGATCCTAGCTATCTGGATTACTGAATCCCAATCGCAATCTCTCTGTTTAACTTGAATAATTCGTGCAATTGAGCTTCTATTGTTGAATATTTGATTGAACTTGGTGTTTGAACCCCAAGGGGGTGTGGATCTACCCATATCCACACTCCCGGGGTCGATTTGGTGTTGTTTCTGTGTTTCGTTCGCAATTTAGTTAATCAATTAGATCTGTATAGATTTCTGTTGATTCTGTGTTCATCCTGTTAAGTTTCTGCAGATGGCTTATGTATGTCACGCGACACCTTCGTCTCCAAGTGATCCTGTGTCACGCGACATACATGGTCACTGGTGCGACGTGTCATGCGACATACATGACCTATCTGCAGAGACCTCTTTCCTTTGTAATCTGTTTTAGATCATTTGTATCAGGGATGTGGCCTCCCTAAATAATGGGCTCACAATCTGTAATTCTCGTTTCATAATTAATAAGATGCATTTTACCACACCTTGTTTATTATCAATATTTGCACACACTTTGGATTTATTTGGATGTTTGATTGAAAGACTCGTCTACGGACGAGGCGCGTTGGGTGAACTCTCGGTTCTTCCCAACACGTAACCTGACCCCCGAACTCATGTTTTCTCTCTAAAAAAAAAGGTTTTCAATGTTTCCTCTTAAAACGGCGTGGCGACTCCTTCATTTTCACGAAAAACAAATTTTCGGGCGAGCGCACATTCAGTCAGTGTTGCGGTTTCTGTTTTTCCCCTGGTCGTGCCCGCGGCTGGATCCTTGGCCGGCCTCTTTCATATGCTCAATTGTTTCTTTGGCCGGCCTGGGGGAAGCTAATTCATTGGGCACTTCTACGGAGGCGATAACATAGGCTCTCTCATACATTTCCTCCACATTCTTGGGCCTATCCGAGGCAAAGTTCATTTTCAAGAAACTGGAGGACAGACCGCCCTCAAAGCAGAGCTGAATATCGCTCTCGGACAGGTCTATAATCTGCTCGGACATCTTTCTGAACCGAGTGATGTAGGATTTGGTGCTTTCTGTGGTGCCATGCTTGACCCTTATTAAGTCAGTTTTTGGCCTCGCGGGCTCGCTTGCCCCAGCAAAAGAGTTTAAAAAGCTATTCCGGAATTGATTATAGCTTTTAATGGACTTCAGCTTAAGGGCCAACATCCAAGATAAGGCCTTGCCCATGAAGGAGGCAGCTAAGGCTTTGCACAATACGGCCTCATCCGAGGAGAATAGGGCCATCTGTCCGACAAACCTCCCTATATGTCATTTTGCGTTGGTGGAGCCATCATAGGTTTCTATTTGAGGAGGTTTCCCCCTCTAGATTGGCGCGTTGGCAATCTTGTCCGCAAAGACATCCATGGTACGACCACATTTTGTGGAGCCTTGATGGTGGGTTTCCCACATTTGGTGCATGAACTTGATGAATTCAGAGTTCATGCTATCCACCTTTGGCCTTTTGGAGGGAGAAATCACGACCTTCCCCTTGCCTTTAACCGTAGGTTGTGCTTTGTAATCCTCAGGGAGAGGAGTAGATTCTGCTCTCTCTCCTACCTCCTCATTCTATTCTTCCTCGTGACCGCGGTCAGCGAGGTTTGGTTCTATCCTTTTTGTCCCCTTAGCTTGACTAGCTAGAGATTTTGCATGGACTCCTTGGGTGAACCTTTGGGATCCTTTTCTCTAGGGGGACACAACTGTTGACCTCCAGCTCAACCAACTCAAGCTGGGCATCATTTATGGATATGGCCTCAACCACGAGCCTTGCTCTCTCAGCCAGAGCTTGGTTTCTCTTGAGTATCAACTCAGGAGTGATAGGGGAGGTGGGGTTTTTTAGACTTGGATTTTGGGGGGATTTTTCTCTACGAGCAGCCTTAAGCTTCTCCCTAAGTTCTCTTTGAGAACTAGTAAGAGATCACTGACTGCCAGAACGGCGACACAACCTGTTAAAGGCTGAGGTTCTTGGTCTGACAGGGTTTAATTGGGAGGGAGAAGTTTGATTATTACCCGGAGGAGTAAGATAACCAACATTTTGAATAGGAGTACCCGTCATTTTCAAAGGAGAAAAAGCTAAAAAATTGTTTTTTGGATGTAAGTGTTTGTTTCGAAAAGACACAAGATTACAGGAGAAAAACTAAAGCGTTTCCCGGCATCGAAACCACTGATGACGCCACAACTTTTGGGGTCTCACTAAATATGGATATCTGGCTTGTATGAGATGATTGTACCTAGAACACAACAAAGACAAGAATCACCGTTAGAGACCAAGTCGGAGTTTAATCCAGCTCAGGTCATCAGGTGTGAGAGTAAGATCTCTGAGGGTTTGATAACTGAGAATAAGACTTGAAATGTCTTAGTGTGTTGTGTTCTAGGGTTTAGATAATATGGGCCACAATGGTGATTTTACACTTACCTTGTCCTTGGGGACAAGGGATAGTATATATAGTATGAGGGAGTCGTTGATGACGTCAGCCCTGTAGGAGATGTTTGTCTTTTGACCTAGGACCCGTGTCCGCGCCTGGTTGACTCATTCAATAAAGTGAGGATTACTATAGAAGGATATATTTGATTGGACAAGGACATGGGAAGCAGGCGACAGTTGGTGTGGCGCCTTACGCGCACGATAGGTGCCTGAGCCACCATTTAATGTGATGGTGATAGGTTTGTCCTTGGTGCAAGAGTAGGTACGACCCCTTGTCTTACTAGCCTTGACTTTAACCGGGAGTCTAGTGAGAAAATCGGGAGTATATCATGAGACCACGGTCAACATGGTCAACGCGGTGTTGGATGATCACGATCATGGCTGGCGCGGTCATCTTGCTGATGGTCTTTGTAATCGCGGTTTTGATGCCCACGGTATTGGATATACCACGTCATACTTGGACTTTAGACCAGATCGATCTTAGCCTCGGTTTGAAAGGTCCGGGCTCATCAAACATCAAAATTGTTTCAAAACCCAAAATTGCGTTGCGAGTGTGTGTTTATATGTGTGTTTTGTGGAATGATGTCTATTTAAGGCCATTTATGAGGGGAAATAAAATATCAGTTGGATTTCTATTTTGTGATTTGTGTTGTTGTTCAGTTTTGTTTATTTGTATTATTCAATTTTGTTATTATTATTAGGGAAAACGACAAATTAGGGTTCAAAGTTTATGGGATTGTCAATCAGGATCTAACATTTCAATTTTGTCAATTAGGTTTCAAAGTTATCAACGTTAGCCAGTTATGGGTTTTTAGACGAAATTGTTAGAAAAATTTGTTAAATCATCTCATGTCTTACACATGCGAGACTTATAAGGTTAGTTTGGTCTTTTCATGTGAGTATAACCCAATTTTTTATTCACACCCTAAATTGATAAAATCCTAACATTAGACCCTAATTTGGTGTTATTCTCAAAATTTAGACACCAATTTGAAAATGCCCCTAACTGGACCCTATTTTGCCATTTTCCCAAAGAATTTATTTAGCCCTTGTTGTTTTATTGGACTTTATCCTTTAAGGTTATGTGTTCTATAATTATATATAAATATAATTTATTATAAATTGATAATTAAGAATTATTAAATAGCTCAAATTAGAATATAGGGCCATAAATACTCAAGGTAATTACATATTTATATGTAATTAATATTGATATTCTATTAAAAAAAATTATTATCATTAAATATTTAATATTGCTATTTCTTTGCTAGAAATCAATATATTTGGTACACATCAATATATTTATAACAAAAATTTCTATATTATTTTTCTTTTCTTTGGGTACTTTTTATCTGTCTTCTGTTTCTGTAATAATATATATTTATTATTATCTTGTTATTATTAAATATTTATTATTATTATTATTCTATTCAAAAAAAATTGTGAGGGACTATTACCGATTTTTTTCTGAAATAATTTCATTTAAAATTATAATTCCCAAAATAACTCACATTTGAAACTATTTTCTAAAATGACAATTTTTAGAACTCGCTACATGGTGTAGCGATTTTCAACATTTGACTGTTGAAAATCGTTACACCATGTACCGAGTTTAGTACAACATGGATTTAAGCGTTTGATAATTAACTCAGTCAAACTCGCTACACCATGTAGCGAATTCACGCATACACAGAACTCACTACATGGTATATCGAGTATTCAAAAATCAGAATCCCCTTCCTAGCGACTTGCAGTCTGTAAAAAAAAAAACTAAGTTTTTAAGTGTGCCGCCGCCGAGTAGAAGGGAGAAAAAGGAGAAATATTGCCATTGTCATTTTCATCAAATCCAAGATTTTCATCCCGCAAATTTCATCATTGTAAGTTTACATTCAAGTTTTTTTACATCATTGTGTGTTGATTTTGCTTTGATTTGAGTATTTTTTTTTATTTGAAAATTAGGTTTATTCAACTCAATTGTTGGTATACTTTGATTTGAGTTGTTGTACATGTTAATATTGAAGTCAATTAGTGTTGTTATTGAACTCAATTGTTGGTATATTTGAACTCAATTGTTGGTATATTTGAACTCAATTGTCGTATATTTGAAATTTTGGGGTTTTGAACTCAATTTGAAGCTATTTTGAACTCAGTTGTTAGTATATTTGTTATTTCATTTAGAAGTATTTGCTATTGATGTTTCAAAGTCTCTATGTTTATATATATATATATATATATATATTTATTTGATATTGAAATGGGTTTTCTTTATTGAATCAGATGGATACCTTCATTGATCTTGGGCTATCAATAACTCTGTTTTAACTGCACATTAGTGCCATAAAGCTCATTTTATTTGGGCTGGACAACAGGTTGCTAGTCGGCTTTCATTTCGTCGTGGTGCCATCTTGCCGGAATGACTAGCGCCGAGGATATTGTCGAGATTAGCCGAGAGTGGCTTTAGTGGGGTTCATTATATAGGGAAAATTTAGTACGATTATGGGTTGCTCGAGACATTGATTGAGAGATAGCATCCGGAGACCCATTCATTCCACCTCCCAGTTGGTGAGATGACTATTACCATAGAGGATATCGGGATGATTTCTGGGTTGCCAATTGATGGGGATGTTGTTACGGATGCTGACATCCCACGACTTCTAGACTGAAGGGTAGTATGTCACGATCTTTTAGGGGCTGTCCCACCTCCCGGAGATATGGATGGGAGTAGTCTCAAGCTAAGGTGGATTACGAGTCAGTTTCCACATTTCCATGACCTCGCTGATGATACTCCCGAAGACATTGTTGATATGTATACATGGGCATATATCATGTTAGCCTTGGGTTCTACGTTGATGCCTGATCGTACAAACAACAAGGTTAAGTTGTATTATCTGCCACTGATTCGAGAGATTTCGAGGGTCTGGATGTACAGTTGGCTTAGTGCTTCACTGGATTTTCTATATCGAGAGTTGTGTAGTGCGAATAACCCTTTGACGAGCTAGTGCGATGGATTTCTCAACATTTTACAGGTATGGTTATCTCATTTTAATGTGTATTATGTTGTTTGGTTTAAGTTTGATTTCAAATTATCGACATTATTTATAGTATTTGATATAGATTTTATCGATATAGATTTGAGTTTGGGAGTGGTTGCTATGTGTGCAACCTGGAATTCGAAGGCGTAATACTGATCCGGCACAAGAGCACATGCCACTGGGATGCAGGTATACATATATCATACGTTATTTTCTCATTGTTATAGTTTTTTTAACTGTTTCTTATAATTATTCTTTTTATGAAATTTTAGGTGGACCAGATCATCATTATATCTCAAGGAGGTTACTGCCCATAATGTGCAAAGCTATCGTGATCAGCTGGCCAAGATAACGGATGATAAGGTTGTGTGGCAGCCTTATAGAGATCGACAAGCTCCGGCCTACTGATATCAGGGACGATCCGTATGGATGGCGCGAGTCCCTCTTATATGTTTTGAGAGGATAGAGTGGCATTTGTCGGATCGTGTTCTGAGGCAGTTTGACATGCTGCAGGGAGTCCCAGAACCTTGCTAAACTCGGAGGGACTTGCACAGAGTTGATCGGCATGGAAACAATCTTGTGATTTGGAGTGACCGCCATCAACAATACATTGCACTTTGGGGACAGTGGCGGAACTTAATGGCTATGGGGGTCCCAGGCTTTCACATTATTTATTACACTGATCCATATATACTATGGTTTTGAATCATAACGTGCATGTTTGTGCAGAACCCCCTTTATATGGAGTATGCTGGATACCGGTCAGTTGCCCCTTTTCTAGAGGGCATGGTAAGTATTTATATTTTTCATTATTTTTCTAGTTTTTTTTTTTAAATTCAATTTATTAACTTATGTATAATTCTTCTTTTTATTTATTTTTACTATAAAAACAGTTGCAAAACCTTCAACGTATGCATATCACCAATGAGGAACACCAGCATATGTCGTGCCCGCAACAAAGCTGAGATACGGAGGTTGATTATGTTAGTCAAATATATGTATATCTCTAGAATTGCTTAATCCCAACCATTATAAGCATTATTGAGAACCCCTAATTTTAACTAGACCAATTAGATTTTTCTATGTACCTTAGGATCCCTTAGTGCCGGTGTCGGTGTTTTTATTGTTGTATTTTCTCAAAGATGGAAGACTTGAAGACCTAGAGATTTTCCAAGATGTTATTAACTTAACTTGTTCAACCGGTTGAATCCTTAACCGGTCATGCCTTAAGCCGACCAAACCCTTCAACCGTTTGAGTTAGTCAATCGGTTAGACTCCTCAAGATGCTGCAACCAGTCAAGCTTCCTCAACAAGCTTCCAATCAGTTGAAGCATTTAATGTTCACTACCAGAAAAAGGTGTTTTAGCGGCGGAAATTTCCGTCGCTAAAATTAAAATTCCGTCGCTAAAAAAAATACCGACGGAAAATTTCCGTCGGTGGTCCGCTGCTACCAGCCCGTCGCAGTGCTCCGACGGGTCAATTTCCGCCGGTATTTTTTGATTTTACCGACGGAATTAAATTCCGCCGGTGAATTAATGGTTCCAGCGACGGAAATTTCCGCCGTTAAATCAAATTAATTTAATTAAATTTTCATTTCAGCGGCGAAAATTTCCGTCGCTGTAATAAAAATTAATTTAATTAAATTAATTTCAGCGGCGGAAATTTCCGTCGCTGTAATAAAAATTAAATTAAAATAAATTAATTTCAGTGGCAGAAATTACCGTCGCTGAAATTATTTAATTTTAATTTAATTTTTATAACAGCGACGGAAATTTCCGCCGCTGAAATCAAAAATTAAATAAAAATTAAATGAGATAGCGGCGGAATTTCCATCGCTGAAATTAATTTATTTTAATTAATTTTTATTTCAGCGACGGAATTTTCGCCGCTATAATCAAAAATTAAATTAAAATTAATTGATATAGCGGCGGAAATTTCCGTCGTTGTAAAAGAAATTAATTGAAATAAATTAATTTCAGCGACGGAAATTTCCGTCGCTGATTCTGAAATAAATAAAAAAAAAAATTTAAAATATCAATAAACCAAAATTTTTTGTACCTGATATAACATTTCAATTTATAAAACTAAAACTATAAAAACTAAAAATCAAATATCAGCGTACCAAATAAAAACTAAATATCACCGTACCAATTCGGGAGGGGGAGAGGGGGGGAAGAGGGGGGGAGAGTGGGGGAGAGGGGGGAGGGGCTCCCGCGGGTACCAAATGTCTCAAATGTTTACAAACAATTATAAATTAGTACAAAAATGTCTAAAAAAGTCCGCAATCAACTCGGGGGAGGCTGGAAATTACCCTGGGAGTCCTGGCCGATATGAGCCATCAACAGCGCCAATTGTCTTTGAGTCTCTGCATGACGCCGATCACTGTCCTCCTGCATCTGCGTCTGAACCTCCAAAGCCTCCGCAAGCTTTGCCCGCTCGCGTCTCTCCACCTCCAACGCAGCCTCCAGAGTGTCAACCCTCGGATCAAACGTGGGCGGGGCAACATTTCGCCGACGGCCGGTCGACGTCGACGGGCATTGCCGCCCGTAATCCCCCATCCCTAACACTCGGGCTCCTCTCTTTGGATGTCCCTCAGAGGTGACCGAGTGCCAAACATCAGGCACGAAGGGGACGGGCTCGCCGGGAGGCGTTCCTTCGGGAACAACGACGACTTGATATGCAGCCTGTCAAAATAAAACAAACAATTATAATCATATACACAATGTAAGGTACATAAATAAATTTACATATTCAAAATCAAGTCATTTAATGATAGTTTACTTACAAAGGCATTAGCAGATCGTTCGTCAACCCATTGCGGAGGTTGATCGGGCGCTGTAGGATCCCGAAGATGGGTGCTAGCGTAAACATCCACAAAACTGATATTCTGGCCATACTCCCTTTCCTATAAATAAAATAAGCGAGATTATTACTTTGAAATTGTATAAATGCAACATTTAAACTGATTTAAAAGCATGCATACACTACATTTACACTAAAACCATGGATTTCATAGCATCAACATGGCTCCCAGCTAACATACGTACATAAACCTATTTAAAAGCATCCATACACTACTACATTTAAACTAACATACATACCATGCGGTCGTGATGCTCGGCGACCGGGATCGTCCCCATGGTATGCATCGCCGCCGACCCCGAGGAGCCTGCTCTATTCTTCTTAGCCTGTTCGGATATAGCCTTCGCCGCATCCGACCCCCAATATTCGCAAAATTGACGAAACACCTCCTCGGTCATCCAAGTAGGTGTCGAGGGCTGTTGTCCCGCCGCAAGCCGATTAGTATAATGATTTTTCTTCGTGGTACCTATAAAAAATATGAATATCTCGTAAACATATAATGATGACATTATAAAATTAAAAGAGTATAATCATTGTTAATTAAACTAATTAAGGATAGATAAATATGTTACCAATATGATCCCTAAATAGCTTGTGAGCCTGTTCATTGAAAACATATCTAGCCGTCGCCTCGCTTATTTTCGGCGCCCAATAATATTTCCCCTACAACATATAATGATAACATTACAAAACTAAAAGAGTATAATCATTATTAATTATAACATTTTAATAACAAACTAACATTTAAGTTTTAAATAAAAACCATTAACACATTACCTTAAACTCCTCCCACGCATCCTCCTTCTGGCTCGGTGGCAATGTTTTCCAGTTGGGCCAATACTCGGTCATTTTCTGAGACCGCCAGTATTGCCCGATCTTAGTCCTGTGGTGGGGTATCCACCTACAAACCTGCCAAGTATATTTATACAATAACATTTTAACTTAAATAATGAATTATATATAAAACAAAAAGGAACCAACTTATATCAAATTAATGAAGAGTTACTTACTGGTCATAATGTGGCGATATCCGGACAAATATCCTCCCATTAGAATCGACAGTAGTCTGAGTACCGGCCCCAGAGGTGGAGCTAGTACTACTGCGTGAAGGGTCGACATCATCGGTATCGGATCGGGACGGTTGCGTCCCAGTAATCAATGTGTAGATGGGCTTAGTCTTCTTACCCTTACCCTTTCTACTAGAACTCATATCTATATTACAGTAAAAATATTAAAATATACAACTTTAACAATAGGAAACAATATATTCACAATACATCTAAAACTTTAAAGTTCTAATAATCTAAAGCATTCACAATACATATAAAACTTTAAACTATTAATAATATAAAGCATTCACAATACATATAAAACTTTAAAGTTCTAATAATCTAAAGCATTCACAATATATATAAAACGACGGATATTAATAATAATCTAAAGCATTCACAATACATATAAAACTTTAAAGTTCTAATAATCTAAAGCATTCACAATACATATAAAACTTTAAAGTATTAATAATCTAAAGCATTCACAATACATATAAAACTTTAAAGTTCTAATAATCTAAAGCATTCACAATACAATTTTAAACTTTAAACTATTATTAATCTTCGTCCCCATCATCATCACTGGACTCTGAATTACTACAAAACTCGAGTTCTTCATCTTCGTCTTCGGACTCTGATGAATCAAACTCTGGTTCCTCTTCCTCTTCCTCTTCCTCTTCCTCTTCCTCTTCCTCTTCCTCTTCCTCTGATTCATCAATATCAATGTGCGCGAGATGACCTGAACGAGGAGGAGGAGTTGGCAAATTTACTGGTAAGATATCCTCCTCGGGTTCATCAACATTTTGAGGAATATGAGTGACATCATCTAATGGATGATTAGCTGATGAAACGTTAGGTGGCACTGGCATTTCATCCTCTTGATAGGGTGTTTCTAATGACGACTCTGTAGTTTTCGACGAGGGTAGGTTGTCAATCATGCTCCTAGCCTTGGTCATCCAGACAGCCCACCATCTGTCGGGTCGTGGACGAGGGTAGGGAGTCATGTATACCTGTTGTGCTTGAGATGCTAAGATGAAGACGTCGTCGCCATTATGTCTGGACGAGTCCTTTATATCGACGAGGTCAAATATGGCGTGCTTCTTAACACCTCGCACAGCATCCCGCCAATCACAATTGAACAAGACAACACTGTTTCTACCCAAATACTCCACCTCGACTACTTCTTTCAGGATGCCATAATAATCAAGGTTTCCTTTAAGCTTCACACCGCTATTCCACATCAATTTAGAGCCCCCGTAAGCTTTGGTATGAAACACATAGCCATTCACGAAATAACCGTTGTATAAATGAACGTTCAAGTATGGACTTGATGCTAAATGTCTTAACCTCGCAGCTTTGGCATCACCTGGATGTTCAGCTATCTATAAGACAAGAACATGTAGGGATCACTCATACACAACCAGGGCGAAAGATTGTAGATAGTGGCTATAACCAGCCAACAAGAGTAAGATTTTGCCCCAGGACCAAACGGATTGAAACCATCAGAGCAGATGCATAACCGTATATTTCTTGCTTCAGATGCAAAGTCAGGATAAGTCTCATCAAAGTGTTTCCATGCCTCCCCATCACTGGGATGAATCAACACACCCTCTTCACGCAAACTTTCCTTATGCCAACGCATTGCCTCTGCAGTAGATTTAGACGCGTAGAGGCATTGCAGTCTTGGAATCAATGGCATGTAACGCAACTGCTTATGTGGTCTGTTTTTCTTGTGTTTTGAACTCCCCCTCCGATTTGGCTTATATCTACTTTGTCCGCAAATTGAACACTCTGTCTTCTGTGAATCTTCCTTGTAGAATAGCATGCAGTCATTCTTACACGCATCAATCTTTTCATAACATAGCCCAATCTGCCCAACCAACTTCTTTGTCTCATAAAAGTTTGTAACCATCTTATTCTCTTTCGGCAACATCCGCTTAATTGCTTTCATGATACGATTATAAGCTGACTGGCTAATATTGAAATCAGCCTTTATGTTAAGGAGCTCACCACGGCCTCCAACACACCGATCTCGCAACCTGGATAGACCTTCTCTTTTGCAGAGTCCATAGCATCAATAAATTTCTTGGGCCGCAGGGGTTGGTTCTTCTTGTTGGTTCTCGACCAATCGAAGGAAGGACCGCCGCATCCCTAACCATATCTTCCATATTCAAAGGTGGTTCTTCATTGTCCTGAATAATAGGTTCGGGTTCGGGAGGTACATGAATATTCCCGAGGGGATTATTCGCAACATTTGTGCGCAACCTCAGCTCACCATGACGGGTCCACCGTTTTTACCCAACTTCAAACCCGTTACGCAAAAGATGTTTCTGAGTATCGATCAAGCTTAGATACTTGACATTACAACAAATGGTGCATGGACACCTAATCTTACCATCTTTATCCATGTGACTGGTTTTATTTGATTGAGCAAATTCAATAAACCCCATCAACCCTCTATAAAACTCAGGATTGATACTGGAATGATTCGGCAACTTTCGCTTGTACATCCAACTACGATCATCGTTAACAGACATCACTCCTGCATTGCAATCCATATATTATACGTACAATCAATTTAATCGACGGATGAAACAAAATTGGGATGTTAATAATTATTGGATTTCATAATATATTAACAGTTTAGAAGTAATTAACGTATTATCATTCCCTAAATTTGAATTACAAACTTAAAAGCAACACAGATCTTCTTAAAATAAATATAAAGCTTCTAACTCATATGTAACAATATATTAACAGGTCTTCTTAAAGTGTCTAGGAACTCGTTCCCGCTCCCGAACTCGAATCTCTACTCTTCCTCCGCCTCGGTCCCCGGGAGGTCTTTGGTCTAGGTATGTTGAAAAAGTCAGTCTGACCTCATCCTGGCTCAGGTATCGTGTGAGACGGTGGATCAATCAGTCTGGTAGCTCTCAGTACTACTCTTTCCTGCCTCAAGGCCTCCCTGCGAGCTATCACTTCGGGATCATTTCTCAAAGCATCTCTCCGAAGCTCCCGTCTCTCATAATCTGCTGCAATGTCGCCAGTGATTTCATCAGGGTTGCTCTTGGCCTCTATGTCTCTTAATGTCCGGCTGGAAGAATAGTCTGCCCCAAAATACTCTCGGTGTCGAGCCTCTATCATCAGCTGTACATGACCTTGCTGCTCCTCGTACCATATTAGATACTCGGTGGTCAGAAATGTGCTACCTCTAGTATGACGGAGTAGTGGTCGTATCGGAAGAAAGCCCTCTAGAAATGCTCTGCCAAAGAAATGTGTAGTATGAGGCTCAGTCATAATCATCGGCATGGTATTAGTCGTCAACTGCTCTCTCAAAGTCCGAATGGTCTGCTGCGGGTATCCGTACTGTCTGCTCACTAGAGATGGAATGCAAAAGGATGATGCATGTAGTCCCGGAAGTCGGACAATCACTGACCCGTCCTGAATATCTCTCATAGTCTGCAATCCCCATGCTGGAATCCAATAGTACAGATTTGCGGTTTCATATCGGGCCAAGGCCAACCTCCTATGCCAACTCTCAGTAGCGGCATCCCTCAATATCCTGTGCTGTCCAGTCACCCAAGGTAATGCCATCTGCCCCTCTAGCAGTGGCGAGATCAAGCGCAATCTCTCATACAACCACAATGATAGTAATCTGGGGCTGCCTGAACCCATGTACTCGGATCCTCTGGCTAATCTATCAATGTCGTGGTATGTATCCGCTAGCAACAGTGGAATGATGTCCATCGCTCCCTGTCCAGATTGAATATGCCGGATGTCAACTCCTCGATCACCTCTCAGCTGCCTGATGATCTCTAACAGCGTAGCTGGACACACTCCGATGTAGGCGCAGTAGTGCGCGACGGAATGAGCAACATGAATATATCTAAGGAAGTGGATAGATCAAACGGTCAGGGCTGGTCCGACTCAATACGGCTATATGAGTCAAGTCTATGAATCTATCGTCAACGACAATGCCCGATACCCGGTCTGCGATAATCCCAAGAATTCAGATAGTTGCTCAATCGATCGTCTGTCTCGAGGAAATGCCACAGTCCTCGACTCAGCCACACCGGTCAGTGCTCAAAAATCCTCCATCGTTGGCATCAGATCGTTGTATGATAGGGTGAACACATGTCGCTCCGAATCCCAAAAGCACGAAGCAGCTCGGAGCAGATCCCAATCAATCTTCCAATCTTTTAGAGACCAGATGCATGGCATGCTATACCTCCTGTCAATAAGTTTCCGGTGTTGTTTTTGGTGAAAGCGCGAGAGTTCAAGAACATCTTGTTGAAATTGATACTATCGGGAAACAATTTCTCCATTGTAATGCTCCATGCTGCCTTAAATTGGGGCTCTTTGGGATTTTTTACCTATTAATATTGTGAATAATTGTAAATTGTTAATATTTAAAATTAGGTTTAGAATTGGGGTTGGCTTCTTAGTATCAACAAATCTTGAGCTCTAGTTCAAACTAAACTAAAGGATAATGGTGTCCCTACCTAACCACCTACTCTGTCTTTAAGTGCATGTTTGATAAACCTATCCCATCCCGAAATGCATGATTATATGAAATGCAAATATCACTTTGTCTACTTGCTTTATAATCGAAAATAAAGAAATTTCGGATTTCGCATAGACCTAAATTATTACTATTGTGAATAATTTTAAATATTAATATTTAATTCTTTGTTGTAAAATATATAATTTTACAATGATGAATTAAATTAACATTTATAAACAAGATGAGAGTCGTTATCATCCACAACTATCAAAACCCTATCTCAGCTTAGACCAAGAAAGACAGAGCAAACAAGTTCTCGACTGTTTGAGCAAAGGATTTTCTGTTTAATATAGGTTTTTCCAGTTTCACTGTCCTCCTCTCTAAGGATCTCAAACATCACAACCATGTTCTTGACAGTGCCTGTTTTCCTCCAATTTTTTCAATCTCCACCTTCCATTTACCCAAGATCCTGATTGCAGAATCTTCCTCATGAGCTTGAAAGCTGGCGGTGTTGCCCTCAATCTCACGGTGTGGAAGGTGGAGATTGAAAAAATTGGAGGAAAGTTCTCTTCACTGGTGTTATACTGTTACCTTGTTTTTACTTGTGACCGTATAACACCAGTGAAGAGTAAAACAGGCACTGACAAGAACATGGTTGTGATGTTTGAGATCCTTAGAGAGAAGAGGGCAATGAAACTGGAAAAACTCTTATTAAACAGAAAATCCTTTGCTCAAACAGTAGAGAACTTATTTGCTCTATCTTTCTTGATCAAAGATGGACGGATTTTGATAGCTGTGGGTGAGAAAGGCTCTCATCTTATTTATATTTTAAGATGTTAACCACCAACCACAATACCCTAAGGTGCATCTAGGGATTGATATCAGGCGCTCAAACGTAGGCGATATACATCACCGTCCGCGATGCCGTCAATCGCCCCAAAATGGGATCTAGAACCACTAAGGTAGTATGCAGTTGAATATGTTACATTATTGAGAAAGGCTCTCATCTTATTTATATTTTAAGATGTTAACCACCAACCACAATACCCTAAGGTGCATCTAGGGTGCCAGGATTGATATCAGGCGCTCAAACGTAGGCGATATACATCACCGTCCGCGATGCCGTCAATCGCCCCAAAATGGGAACTAGAACCACTAAGGTAGTATGCAGTTGAATATGTTACATTATTGAGACATTCACCCCCTTCCTCTCCCCCTTTGACTTTAAAAGACTTGAAAATTAGATAGACCTAAATTATTACTATTGTGAATAATTTTAAATATTAATATTTAATTCTTTGTTGTAAAATATATAATTTTACAATGATGAATTAAATTAACATTTATAAACAAAATGAGAGTCGTTCTCATCCACAACTATCAAAACCCTATCTCATCTTAGACCAAGAAAGACAGAGCAAACAAGTTCTCGACTGTTTGAGCAAAGGATAAGACAGAGCAAACAAGTCCTCCAATTTTTTCAATCTCCACCTTCCATTTATTTAAGGAAGATCCTGATTGCAGAATCTTCCTCATGAGCTTGAGTAAATGGAATGTGAAGATTGAAAAATTGGAGGAAAGTTCTCGTTTTCTCTTCACCGGTGTTATCTTGTTACCTTGTTTTTACTTGTGACCGTATAACATCGGTGAAGAGTAAAAACAGCAATGTCACAAACATGGCCGTGATGTTTGAGATCCTTAGAGAGAAGAGGCTCTATCTTTCTTGATCAAAGATGGACGGATTTTGATAGTGCGTGGGTGAGAAAGGTTCTTATCTTATTTATATTTTAAGATGTTAACCACCAACCACAATACCCTAAGGTGCATCTAAAGAATCCCACTACCACCATCACTACTACTACCACCACCACTACGTACTACCACCACCACTATTACCACTACTACCGCTACTACCACCACTACTACCACTACTATTA